>NC_051174.1:113348522-113353522 GCF_013339725.1 Rhipicephalus microplus | reverse complement strand
TCCACATAGCGTGTTACTCGTTTAATTTCGAACACCGAAGACGAAGATTTCTGCAATGAACATGCTGATGAAGGTTTCAGAACAGGTGGCTGGGAATCGCTCAGTAGTATTCACACAATATGATTGTTTCATAGCGTTCCACGTTAACCTTGTGATGGCCAAGCCCACTGCAGTTTCATCTATGCGGCACTTGTAACGAGGCAATTGTAATAATTTTCAGAAATGGAGGGAGGAGGAGGAAGAAGCAACAAAAGGGAGAAGGCAGGGAGGTTAACCAGAAACACATCCGGTTGGCTACCCTACACTGGGGGATTAGGGAAGGGGACAAGAAAGATGAGAAAGATGGAAGAGAGGGAACAGAAATGGAGAAATACAATTGAACATATGAGTCAGTACAATGAGACGTCAGTTACAACGTAATTAGTTATTAAATAGTCAGACGCCTGCTTATGTGCCGACAGGGGAAATAACCTTTCGGGACAGACGCAACGCACAATTGCAACGCACGTTTTTTTTTCTTTTGAAATGCGCTTTTACACGGAAACCGTGACAGCAGATGACGTTTCGGCTCAGTCCAAATGCTCTCCGCCGTGGCTGGGTGGCATCGTCTGCTTGAGACAGATTTTAAGCCAGTTGTAGCAAGTATACTAGTACTCTGACTAGAATTAATCTATATGCTACCTTTAAGTAGCACATAGAGTAATTGTATATAGAGTTACTAGTTATCGAGCGATTATATAGAAAAATTATATATAGAGAGAGTTATAGAGAGTTATATATAGAGTGATTGCATATAGAGTTACTGTATATGATACATTTCAGGTAGCATATACAGTAACTCTACTCTGACATGCGACGTGACGACGCCTGGCGGCTATCTCGTCAATGGGCTCGTACGATGCTAGAGTAATTAGTCACTTGTCGCTTTGGTGGTCTTCCTCGCGAGTACAGTACTATTGATCCCTAGGGAAGATGCAGTCGACTACAACTTATGCGAAGGTATAAGCTCCACCCAAGATGTTGTGGGCGGTACTGGCATTGTTTTTTTATTTCACGTTCAACGATGAATTACTGTCGGTCGACGCATTCCTTGTCTTCCTCGTGAGTACTACGCGGGTGAACTGGAGAAAAGATGCCATTCACTGAGCGACAACTTATCGACAACTCATGTGGTGCGAAGGCTAAGGGGCTTCCGCGCATTCGTCTTCCTCGGCGATTAGTATACGTCAACTTCCGGCTCGCTAGCTGTCGGAGTGCTGCTCGTCAGCTTGCGGTTTTGCTATCTCGCATCGTGAGTGCGTTTCGACGAATATATATATTCAAAACCACAGGTGGTCGAAATATCCCCAGGTGCTCGAAATATCCCCAGGTGGTCGAAATATCCGGAGCCCTTCTACTGCGGCGTCTCTCGTAATCATATGGTGGTTTTGGGACGTTAAACCCTAAATAGCAATCAATCAATGACAAACGTATACACAAAAAATGGAAGTGAGAGAGACTCTTAGACTGTGCAGTGTATATTTTAGGGCCATATTACTAGTATATTTTTCTTGTCTTGTACCTAGCCCAGACAACAGAAAAGGTCTTAAGGATGCCCCAAACAAGTACATAAGTGTTACATCCAATAAAGGAAGTCGTATGGATGTCCTGAAGACTTCAACGAACGGATGTCCATTGAGTATCCCGGAAGAGGACGTGAATGGGTGGATGCATGGGTGAGATCTGCATGCATCCACCCATTCATGTCCCCTTATGGGATGTTTAATGGACATGGTATATATAATCTCGCGCGGTTTCAATTAATCTACTTACTGATGTTCTCGCATGTATATGCACGTTGCTTCGTGAATTAGTGTACATTTTCAGCGATCATTTTTAACGCACATGTACATATATATAGAACTGGCCCAACCATTTATAAATATACACATATTAAACAAGCAGGTGAGAACACATAATGAAGCAGTGTTTTCAAGATTTGGAAAATGACAAGCAAAGAGGAAGGCAACAGAACCACTGAATGTGTTATAGGCCTACAGTCACATGGAAAAGCAGGAGTGCATTGCATTGCTGGAAGAGTACGTTGAGGGGTATTAAAAACATCTAAATAAATGCAAGACTTTCAAAAAGACAGTTATTTCTACTAACTAACATGCGTCCTTCAAATGCTGCATGTACTGGTAATTTCTGGATACAGTGGAATGTGCAAAACATCCTAATATAATCTCATTATGATCCCAAGATGTCCTAAGTGCAGGATGTCTTACGGATCTCGTTTTTTGTCTAATTTCGGAGCCTTCATGAAAGTTTCCGGGAAATATTTGGGACATCCTTAGAAGTTCCCACACATCCTAAGCAGCGCATCCTAGGGGAATCTAAAGGATGACTCTGTGTTGTCTGGGTAAGCTTATCGATAACTTTCTGATTTGCCTTGCTTAAACAAATGCTGCTTTATTCGTTATCAGATTCAAAGAGTTACGGGGAGTTATAAGTACTATTTTATGGCTTCGTAACAGACATGAACTTTGGTTCTGTCCCTTCCACAGTGCTGTCTAGAAAAGTTGTCGCCGAGTATAGTACACGAAAGGCCACTAGAAAGAACGTACGAGCAGTAACTTTCCCACGGAGCGTGAGGACCCCGGTTAGACAGCTCCGCCCCCACGCGGCGGAGGGAGACAATCGCGACCGACAGTTCCACGCGGAGTCATACATCATATCACCTTCACCGATTGAGTTCTCCGTGCGAAGAACAAAAGCGAGCTGCAAGTATCGGAACCATTAAGGACGGGGAGGTCTGAGGACGTTTCGGCTCCGCTGACCTGCTGCTCTCCGTTCCCGCATGGTGGCGTTGTGTGTGTGTCCTTTGCGGTCCCTGCAGAGCAATAATGTATACCGTACGCGGAGCGTGCGCCGGTGTGGAAGAACTGGTTATTACAATTGTCCGTAGCTGTGCGCAGCGGGCCACGCGCGGGTCATGCGTTCCAGATTTTGTGGCGCCACTGCAGAAGAGACGCGATGTACACGCGCAGCAAAACAAGCAAACACGCGGCACTTCTACTAGGCTGCCGTCGCTTGGCGCGTTGTAATTACGCGGTCACGTGATATGGCCGTGGGATGAGCTCTATGTGTACCAACCGTGCGTGATAGAACGGTGTGATTCCGAGCCGTGAACCCCGACGGCCGGTCCTCAGGGACACGACGTTTTCGAAGGACGTATAGATTTTGTTTCCTGGACTACTTATTGCGACGAAGGTTATGTTGTCACGTGGTCGTGCAGGAAGAAGGCGACGGCGAAGCCATTAAAAGCGAAACTCGTTACCCGGCGAGCTCCGGCCCTGGATATTGATTCTCGTTACTATAGGTGGTAAACGTTGTACACTGATAGCGGCGATTACAGTCGTCCGCCGTCGATAACCCGATCGTCGACTAACGCGGCGTGTCTTGAATATCGGCGCTTGGAACTTTCAGCGTCATCACTGGTGATCCCGTAAGCTCCCGCGTAAACTGTAATCGCGCCCGGCGCGCTATCGATCTTAAGAACTATCGGCAACAGTTGTGAATCATCCCAAATATTGGTTCGCGGCCTGCGCTGAGCGCGCTGACAGTTCTTGCGAGTGATACGCGATCACATCGCATAAAGAAGTAAAGGCGCGTGGCGATGGGAATGAATTGCACCGACTCCATGGAAACGCCATGTTGATTGACGTGTGGGGTTTAACGGCCCAAAACCACCGTATGATTGAGAGACGCCGCAGTGGAGGGCTCCGTAAATTTCGTCCACCTGGTGTTTTTTCATCATCATCGTCATCAGCCTGACTACGTGCACTGCAGGACAAAGGCCTCTCCCATGTTCCGCCAGTCAACTCGGTCCTGTGCTTGCTGCTGCCACTTTATACCCGCAAACTTCTTAATCTCATCTGCCCACCTAACCTTCTGTCTCCCCCTAACCCGCTTCCCTTCTCTGGGAATCCAGTTAGTTACCCTTAACGACCAGCGTTTATCCTGTCTACGCGCTACATGCCCGGCCCATCCGTGCACCCAAATCTGTGCACATGGGCCTACAACATATCCGCCTCCACCGGAAATGCATCCGCCGCAGCCGGGATTTGAACCCGCGACCTGCGCGTCAGCAGCCGAGTACCTTAGCCACTAGACCACCGTGGCGGGGCAAACCGCCATGTTGAAATACCAACATGCGGGGTGCGCGAAGTTGGTCGTCGTCATCATCATTAGCTTAACTACGCCCACTGCAGAGCCAGAACTCTTCTATATGCTCGGCCAATAATAATAATAATAATAATAATAATAATAATAATAATAATAATAATATGAAGTCTTGGTAGTCTTGGTTGCGACAGCGTTTAATTGAGGAAAGACCTCGCAAAACGAACGGGCAGAGCCAGTACACAGACGATGACGATGATGATGACCCAGATTGTGACCATGCAGGGATGAGGACGATGTAAGTAACAAATGCCCACAACAACAACAACAACAACAACAATAATAATAATAATAATAATAATAATAATAATAATAATAATAATAATAATAATAATAATAATAATAATAATAATTAATATTATAATAACCGGGATCCTATGCTTTGTGCTGCCACGTTATGCTCGCAACTTAATCTCAGCTCATTTGCCCACTTTTTCCCCCTCATGCGTTTGCCTTGTCTCGGAATCCAGTCAGTCATCTTTATATACCAGTGGCCATCCTGCCAAAGTGCTACGTGTCCGGCCCATGTCTAGTTCTCGATTTTCAACTACGTCACTGACCCCACTTTGCTCTCTTGTTGGCTCTTACACCTATTGTTATACTTTATGTGGGTTGTGGAAGTTTTTGGGACACCGCGTTAACGTCATCAGTACACATCGCATGCAGGTTCTTTCCTTATTCGAGCACGGGGGGGTAAAAACAGAAAAAAAAACGTTCTATTATCACATTGATAGCAGGCTAAGCGCCACACGACTATCCTTGCTATGACGTCATCA
>NC_051174.1:113173522-113343522 GCF_013339725.1 Rhipicephalus microplus | reverse complement strand
ACTAGAGTTGTTTGCTTGCTTGATTTTGTTTATGATTTTCAATTTTGCCTTGTACGTTTGTTTACGTTGTTCCTTGCCACTCTTGCTTGGGGCCACGTGGCCTTCGGTATGTTGTAAATGAATAAAGTAAGTAAAATACTGGAACCCGGGTCCGAGTCAGCTTTATGCTATACGCCCTGCTGAGCGCTGCTGCAACCTGGTGTCCTCTTTTTCTTACCTCTCCAGTCGCTATTAAAGACGATAGTCTTTCTTGGAGACCTTCGACGCAAAAATTTGGTCGGTCTGTTTGTACGCTTCTCTGTTTGTCCACTCTTAACGACACCGGGCACTTGAAACGGCTAACCCCATCCGCAGCGCCCACCAATGTTGCTCAAGGTTCAGCGGTCATACTTGTGCAATTGTCAATTATAAAAAAATTATTGCGTATGCCTGGGGCACCATAACAACACGTATATATTGTGCATGCGCGTCTTTTACTAGAAAATGCATACATAAGTAATTTTAAGGATCGTAGCGCTTATCGCGCTGCGCTCGCCGTGCAACGCTTGCACGAAAAAGAGAGTGCTTCGAACGCTTTGCTCAGACGAGACGGTGGTGGCACCTACCCGTCGCCTTGCGTTCTACACCTTATCACCTTTGAGACGGGCGCGCACACCTGTCCAAGAGCCACGCGCTTCGTTTTCCAAGAAAACTGCCAGATGGCGCTCATATGCCTCACGTGTGACGTGACTTGATAATTCGCCTCCGCTGCACGCTCGAAGCACTCTAACGCAGCGCCTCCAGAATACCATTCACCGATTTTCTTGCGCAGAACATGAAAAAATTGTTTTGTTCACTCTCTCCACACGCACGATTATCGTCTTTCGACGACATTTGTAGATTAAAATGCAGATACGGGGCCATTTTTTTGGATACGTAAAGAATGCCTTTGCCAATTTGTTCTGCTAAGTTCTGTATACTAGTCCCATCGGAACTGTTCATCCATAGTTGAGGAGTTCAGACATGGACAGTTCTAACCAGATGATGCAAAATAGGCTTTTTTTTTGCGTGCACAATTTTTGCATTCCACCTTATAAGCAGTTGAAATATCCATTTATAGAAGTTGTAGTGCACCTATAGTTGTTGGAGTCAGCGGGGCGTTCTTATCTCTTTCTCATCATTTTCCCCAGATTTATTTATGTATTGAATAATTTATCACATAAGTAAACGCTGCCAATCGCAGATGTGGCGCTTAAGAACCCGAGTTGCATAATTGTAGAGTTTTTTTTTTACATATCAATTGCTAGAAAAAAAAGTTCTCAGCACTTCAGAGAATAAACACGTGACCGGTAACGTATACATATAAGTAAGCAGTAATAAACAAAAAAATAGATATATTCATTTCTTACGATTGCATGAGCACTTACAAAAGTCGAATAAAATATGCGGAAATAAACACGCAGTCGTATCTATTGTCACGTGGTCGTGACGTGGACGAAGACAGCAGTAGGCGAAGATTTAAGTCTTTATTCGGCCGAAAGAAACTGAAAGTAAGGTTACCGCACTGATATCGGCTGATATCGGCTCTACACTGATATCGGCGCGCAGTCTGTTGGTCGTCGATAATCTGATCCGTCGCAAGGCGCGTCTGCATTTGTACAGACGGGTACACTGTTAAAGGGAACACCTGCGTAAGCAGCATGTGTAGATATCGCTATCTTACGGAATCATAGCGGCTTAGATATGCATAAGGCTACTGGTGGTTGAATATTCCGACTCCTCTTGACAGACTATTGACTTGCATAAAGATCGTTTTTTTTTTTACCCCCGTATTCACAAACGCTCCTCGACTCGACTTTCAACCTTCACTTGACAGAGTTGAGCACTGTGCCACAGCTCGGCTCGAAATGACGCTGCACTGCTCAAGAATTGCAGCAGATTATCGCTGATGTGCAGTGACTTTCCGTGCCTAGAGACGGCGCTCACATCGGCTTTCTCAAGTGGAGGTGAAGCGTTGAGTGAAGCGACGTTCTAGAGTACGGAGGTTAATCCACTTGCTCTTACAGAGCCAGACATATTGATGGTGTGTATTCGAGTGTTCCCTTCAGCAGTGGACAATACTGTACATGCGGCGTCGAACATTCGAGCTTTGTCACTAGTGGCTGCGTTCCTTGTAGAATCAAGTTAGGTGTTCGCACTATAGGTTTTCGCGCCCAAGCCTAACAAATCATTCCAAGGTAATTTGGGATACTCCCAGACGTTCTGGCACGATTTACGCAAGGCACTGTTAACACGTGCGAGGAGCCGGCAACATCAAACAGAAAAAAAATCACAGCGTATCCACGGAGTGAATCATGATGAGTGGAACGAAGCGTCCGCCAGTCCGTCCACGCTTTCAGTCCAGCCGTTCGTTCTTGCTTCCGTCCGTCCAATCGTCCGGGTGTCCATCCGTTTGTCCGTGCATCTGTCTGTTTGTTCGTCCGCGCCGTCTGCTTTTGTCTTGCGGCGTCTGTCTGGTTGTCCATCCGTGCGCCTGCTTGTCTGTCTGTCTGTCTGTCTGTCTGTCTGTCTGTCTGTCTGTCTGTCTGTCTGTCTGTCTGTGTCTGTCTGTCTGTCTGTCTGTCTGTCTGTCTGTCTGTCTGTCCGTCCGTCCGTCTGTCTGTCTGTCTGTCTGTCTGTCTGTCTGTCTGTCTGTCTGTCTGTCTGTCTGTCTGTCCGTGGGTCCGTCCATCTAGTGAACACTGCAAGTGCCACCATCTCGCACCTTTTCATTATATATCATATAGAAGTACCGCCACCCAGCGGACATTCTAAGGACTAAACGAGAGGTGGCTACCTACTACTACTACTACTACTACTACTACTACTACTACTACTACTACTACTACTACTACTACTACTACTGCTACTGCATACATCGGGGATGCGACCCACGGCTTAAGGTTTTTGCGATCACATACACACTCACAAGTGCGTAAACACCTCCAAACAACAACAACGAAAAGCTATACATAGACAGGTGACGGACATTCAAACACAAACGCAACACACGAAAGGTGCGCGTATACAGATTTAAAGCGCACGTGTGCCACTTACACGACACGAACGACGTGTCTATGTACGTGCGCACAGCACGCGACTGCCGAAACAAAAGAAGTGCTAAGAAAGAAAAGCAAAGCAAACACGAACGCGAGAATAAAGAGGCCGCGGCAATGAGCGATCCATTTCGCGTCGTGTCCCGTATAATGGAGGATCGCACGGAGCCGCAGTGTCGTAGCACACGCAAGTGTGCGTCTGCGCTTTGCGTGCACCGGACGCGACGATCCATATAGCGTTTATGACCGCGGTCGTCGACAATGAGTCGGCGTTTAATGGCAGGTACCACCGCCGCCGCAAGTGAGAACCATTTTGCGGCACGTCTGCGTGAACTCCACTACCCGACAAAGGTTGGTCGGCTGCGGTTATAGTGTCACGTCGCGTGTACAGATGGGGCTAAAACCGCATATTCCCGGCATAGAGTTTCTCAAAAATTAACTAGAGGGCACTCTGGCGCTGCGATCGTTCAGCGACCATGGGAAGGAATGATGGGTAGTCTAAGAGAACTTGTTGTTGGGATAGTTGGTAGAGCATTTCGAAAAGTTAATTCGAACGCGAAAACTTGACTCGATCACTCACACACGCACACACCCATGCATCTGTGTGGGTTTGGCGCTCTGGTGTGTGGGCACACCAGAGCGCCAAACCACACAGCGCTCTGGTGTGTGGACATGCATCAAACACACAGCGCTCTGGTGTGTGGGCACACACCAGAGCGCCAAACCCACACAGATGCATGGGTGTGTGCGTGTGTGAGTGATCGTGTCAAGTTTTCGCTCTCGAAATAACTTTTCGAAATGATGGGTAGTACACACATTTGCCTGTAGTCTTCGTATTGCGGGTGGCGAATTGTACGTACTTGCGGCTTCGTTTATTGCCGTGTTTCGATTTTGTTTTCAAAGAGAGATTCAACCCTTTTGAACTTCGTGACCCAATTTGGAAAGGTAATTCGAAAAAAAAATAGGGTGGTAAAGCGCAATCGCTGAACATTTGCGGATTTTTGTTTCGTGAGAAAACAGCTTCAAGCCACACGAATTTTTGTTTCGCGAGAAAACAGCTTCAAGCCACATGAACAAACACGGAGCCAAGAGCAGGCCAGAAGTAAGAAGTTTAGACAAATGTGTGTACTACCCATCATTCCCATGCTCGCTGAAGCGCTGTGCGTTGCAGCTCCCATAGACACTAGCGCCAGAGTTCCCTCTGGTAAGTAATGTGGGAAACTCTGATTCCCGGCTGCAGTCATACAGAACAGGGTTCTCAAACACGGTCTTGTATATAGACTGTTTTAAGGGTGGGTTTCAGTGCCGCCATATTGGACTGGTAACGTTTTGTGTTTCTCATATTTTTACGGCAGATATACGCATCAAAACGGTTCAGTTGGTGCACATGAATGTTTCGAGCCCGATTATTTCACGTCGCAAGACGCAAAAAAAAAAAAACATTGGCTTAACAGCTTGAGATGGTGGTGCCCAGGGGCGTAGCCAAGGCAACGTGCCACCCCCCCCCCCCCCCCGGATTTTTTTTTTTTGCTATGGCATAAAGGGCGAGAAATGGCCGTTTTAAGGGGGTGCCCCTCACGAAATGAATTTCTGACTACGCACCTGGCGGCGTCCATCCGTCTTAGATAAAATAGTCTATATCATATAATAGAAAAGAGTGGGAAAGAGAACTAGAGAATGAATCAAGAGCAGAGCAAGAAGGAGGTGTGATGGTATAGTGCCATAAAGTTTCCTACAACTACGCTAGAGGGAACTCTGGCGCATTAGTGCCCATGGGAGCTGTGACGCACGGCGCTTCTGCGAGCTCGGGAATTATGGGTATAGCACACGCATTTATCTGATCTTCGTTCTTTTGGCACGGCTTGGCTCTTTGTGGCCTGAATCCGCTTTGCCGCAAGACGAAGTTCGGCAAAGGTTTAGCAGTTCCACCCAAGGAGGATTAAAGAAAAATTGCTGGAGTGGAAGCTCCCGCAGTGCCTTGCCAGCAGAAGTGAAGCCGGATTTTGCCACTGCCGAAATGGCGGAAACATGCTCTTTTCTGATAGTGCCCACTTACAGATCAAGTTGCTTTGATATGTTATGTAAATGCTACGTTAGTTCTATATTAAAAGATAGTTGTTCCCGACGAAATAACACACAGAAACGAGTATGGATGACTGAATACTCAAATAACTTTGCCTCCAGAGAGAGGCTCACTAAGGAAAACTAGTAACTGTAAGACGCACTTGGAGCCCTATGTGACCCGAAAAAAGTTCCCACATTAAGCTCGTTGGGCGTTCGAGGTAAACGCTTCGATTTTAATCGCAGAACGGTGATACCTTATCATGCCCCTAGTAAGATGGCCGCCACAGCTGCCATCTTGCCACAGGAACGGCTTCACTTGTGCGCAATCATTTCCACTCCAGCATTTTTAAAATCCTCCTTGGTTCCACCTCACCACCTCGACCCGCGTCGACGCTGGTTGGTCGGGTTCGAAAAAAAATGTCAGCACTGGCGACCTCAGAGGCGTTTGTTTAGCTTTGAGATATGAATCTTCCTGCGACGCTCCCCTTTCCCATTTATCCTATTTTTCGAGCAGGTGATACAAGGGGGCCAACGTCGCCGACACGTGTGGCAGAAACCGGGGATAGTGAGCCGCAGCAGACGCAAGAACGAGCGCAGCTCGCCGCGGTTAATAGCGTATACGTAATTGCGGGTAGGTTCTTGATTCATATGTGACCACCGTATGATTGAGAGACGCCGTACTGGAGGGCTCCGGAAATTTCGACCACCTGGGGTTCTTTAACGTGGACCCAGATATGAGCAGACGGGCCTACAGCATTTTCGCCCCCATCGAAAATGCAGCCAGTCGGGATTCGATCCCGCAACCTGCGGGTCAGCAGCCGAGTACCTTAGTCACTAGACCACCGCGGCGGGGCACGGCTAGGTTCTTTTAGAGGGGATGCAAGCCGTCATTGTAGACCAGATGTCCCGAGTAGACAATTGCCCCGCCGCGGTGGTCTAGTGGCTAAGGTACTCGGCTGCTGACCCGCAGGGCGCGGGTTCAAATCCCGGCTGCGGCGGCTGCATTTACGGTGGAGGCGGAAATGTTGTACGCCCGTGTGCTCAGATTTGGGTGCACGTTAAAGAACCCCAGGAGGTTGAAATTTCCGGAGCCCTCCACTACGGCGTCTCTCATAGTCATATGGTGGTTTTGGGACGTCAAACCCCACAAATCAATCAATCAATCAATCAATCAATCAATCAATCAATCAATCAATTCATCAATCAATCCGAGTAGACGATTGCATCTTTGCGAAAGTGACATTTTTTTTTTCGCCTTCAGCGTAAGTCCATTATCTTGCAGCCGGCGCAAGACATCCCGGAGTACCGAGTATTTCCGGTTTTGACGTTCCGCTAATAATACGTCGTTCGAGCATATGTATACCTGCACAGCTGGAAGCCCTTGGTTGTAGCCAGGACAGTCTCCATGTGCCGCTTAAAACGGAAGATGGTTATACCAGAACAACCTCTTGTGCGTTATTATCAAGGTCAGCTTCTTATATGATTATTATTATTCCTATATGATTCCTTTAGACTTAAAGTGCTGAAGGGAGTTCCACCACAAGGCGACTGGACAATATCCTCGTTGTTAGGCGGCGAGTACTGCTCAGTTGTGCGGGCGGCATTAACAGTAGTTTCGAAAGATGCGGAGGGGCCCTTATTTTTTTTGTCACAGCAGGCACGATTGGTGCTGCGCAATCAGAATGTGCTACGGGCGATTAAAATGCCTTCGCTCACCACAAGCGTTCCAGCTGAGTTTCCATTTTCTCACGGAGGCTTAACGGACAGGCCGCGTCTTATGGAATTTCGGTTGGGTACCTTCTCAAAAGTGCAATTTCACGGGTGGCCCTTGAATGATTGTGAGCCCCGGTCCAAAAATGGCTGTAGACTCTGTCCAGAGGGAGTCGAAAATTGATTGCTTTGCATAAAGGAACTTACACAGAAGTATCGACACTGCTTCGATTATATTCCTTCCACTTTGCCTTGTTTACTTTGCTTTTGCCGTTTTGTTGTCAAACTTCCCTTAGGCAGGCATGACCAAGTACCAAACACACACACGAACTTACACAGGATAAATGTATTCTACCCCACAGCATACAGAGATACATGCCCGTAGTGTGGGGCCACACCAACTCTGTTTCACATCACGTGCGTAGGAGTGTACAGATCACAATGAAGAACACCACAGCACGAACAACACAGAGGAACAATGCGAGGCACTGCTGTCCAGCTCGGTCATTGCTAATGATCGCTGGCTGGCACAAAGGCTAGAGATGATGGCTAGGGCCAGCGGAGCCCTGGAATAGGGGCCCGACCATTTGGAATGCTCCACGTTATGCACAAATAAAGCTTTTTTTCTCTCTCTCTGTTGTTCTGTTGTCACAGTAAACATGAGGATGTGGGTCATTGTCAAGGTGTTTGCGCAGCTTTTTCACCCTTGTCCCAGCCATTTGCTGTAAAACTGTACTTGGTAAATAGACTCAACTCAACCCAACAAAGGCTAGGACCATAACACTCTATAACTATCAGGGTCGCAGGGACAGCGTTACCTGTAAACATGGGCTTGGATACACAGTTCAGCGAAATTTAGCAACTTGCCTAGGTAGCATCTGAGCGTCCGTTTGCATTTCGATAACCGCGGCCGGCTCAGAGTGTGCTTGAGAGACACTTTCTGTGGGATTATCGATAACGACGATCCGGTATCAATCATCATAATTTAGGACAGACCCCCCCCCCCTCCCCGCGCTTCAGGGGATGACTCTGCAAAACGCCTGTAGTAGACGTTGCTTCTTCCGTGTCTGTTAATATTGCACTGGGAAGACTGTTGAAATGTCAATTTCCTCAGCTTCAGATGCCGCGCTGTCTAGCTGAACAGCGTAAGTGGTGCCATAGTGCCTGCCAGGAGCCTTGAATATCGATTGGGAGCGTCAATTTGCTGCTATATGACCTGGACAATCATTTGCTGTAGATGATCATAGCTTCCGCAGCTTACGTAATCATTAAAACGTTGCTACCTATCTTTGACAGGAGTTTGATACAGGCGTGATGTTTCTAGCTAAACTGCGCACAGCTGCCTCATTATCAGGTTTGGTAACGGTCATATAACTTCCTGCGCAGCGGTTGCTGCAGCTGTGGCAATAGTTTCTGCTTCGGCCAGAGTGATCGAACTTCTCTTTCGAGCAGCGCCTGTCGCGCTGCGCGACTTCAGATGCCACGAACGATGTGGTCCCGCAGCGTATATACGGTTGAGGCTGGTGCCGAGGTCAATCAATCAATCAATCAATCAATCAATCAAAAAATCTTTTATTTTCACAATTTCATACAAAGGTGAAAAAGGGAGAACTGGAGAAAAAGCCGATAGCCGCACAAACAAAAGCGCCACTTTTTCTTTAACGAAGAGAATACTCTTCGTTAATATCATTCGCTTCAAAGAATGCCTACATGCCAGTTGATCTCCCACTTATCTTGATTTTCGTTGAAACTTCGAGCGCCGACACACAGACAGACAGATGAACTTCATTTTTCAGATGAAACTTTACTGCTTGTTGTGCCGAGTCTCGTAGCCATGACCATGGTTGTCGATGTTCGGCGGCGGAGCTTACATTCAGCGTCCAGAAATCGGAGATCCTATGCATCATTGTCGCCACTATCATGGCGAGTGACAGAGCCGGGCCATGAACAGACGCGGAACCGCTTGCAGCATATAGGCTGCTTGCCCATGACGTAACGTAAGATGGCGAGGCATGTTTGACACGCGTGACACGTGTTGGCTTATCAACCAGCAGCAAGTACTAAATATCCGGACAATCTGCGTGACGAGACTTTTGCCTATATTGTTGACTATACTCTCTGCTGTTGCGCTAGTCGTCTTGTTGCCCACGTAGGCTAACATTTTCGTTTTTTTTTCTTTCTCGCTCCTTGCAGGGGTGATCCGGACCGTTGCGACCACTACGGCAGCACGGCGCTTCACTGCGCGGCGGCCAACGGCCACATCAACTGCGTCTCCTTCCTCGTCTCGTTCGGCGTCAACCTGTGGGCGCTCGACAACGACTTCCACACGGCCACCGACGTCGCCTCCATCAACCAGAGGGAAGAGGTACGATGTTTTCGTTTTTCTTTTTTTTTCACTTTTTAGGCGCGAAGCTCATACACTGCAAATCATTTCACACCCTTAAGGGTGGATTTTTCAATAAATCACCCATCTTACACCTATTATTTCTGCCAAACTTATCCGCACGGGTGTAATTTCTGCAATTCAACCTTTTGTACACCCATTTGTGAATTTTAGGTGTACTGTAGGTGTATATTCGCAAATTACACCCAAGGGTGTTTCCTTGAACGTTACACCTATCATATATGTATATATAGGCTCTCGCAATGTCCGTTGACGCTGTTGTAGAAAAAAAAAGTAGGTAATAATTGAGAGTACTAGTTACTCCCAAGGAGGATTAAAGAAAAATTGCTGGAGTGGAAGCTCCCGCCTTGCTTTGTCAGCAGTAGTGAAGCCAGCTTTTGCTCCAAAGGTCTGAAAAACATGCTATTTTCTGCGGGTGCCCACATAGTAAGATGGCTGCCGCAGCCGCCATCTTGCCATAGGCAGGGCTTCACTCCTGGGCAATAATTTCCACTCCAGAATTTTTTTTTAAATTACTCGGTAAAGCCGTCCATATATACTGGACCTTAAAGAGAATGAGTACACCTAACTGTTATCTTATTTGGCTATTAAAAATGTCATTCGAGTCAAATTCGAAGACAAAAAATGCTATTCCTGCGCAGTCGCCATCGACATGCCTTGTTTCTCTAGTTTTAAGCCGTGCTATCGCCCTACTAGCCGTTTTAAAAACGTGTACCACTGTAAATCGGCAAGAACTGAGAGAAAGCATTTTGTTTTTCTTCTCGTGCCTTTTATCCGCAGTGCTTTTAAGCGTCAGTATTACAGTGCTGTCAGAAAGGCAGCAGGTGTCCGGTTTTCGGGATATGGAGTCGTCTGTCCCGTTTAGGCTCAACTTAAGCTCACGAAAACGGCACACTTTCGAAAGATTAGGGCCCAACCGCATGCTCGCGATTTTCAAGCGACAACGACGAGGAACGTATACTTGCTCAAGTCGCGCCACGATGGCTGCAAGCACATGTCGGTGACAGTTTCATTGTTGCCAGATTGAAAACTATCGTGGGTATGCCCGTAAATTGCACAAAGAAGTCCATATGTTGGTAGACGACATCATGGCAAATTTATTGCTTTCTTGCGTGGCGTAATGAAGCCGAAAAGTGTTTCACGACCTTCTTTTTTTTTCTCGCAATCTATGGTTTAACCGCGACAGGGTGCCCAGAAGCGTACGCTACGACGGCTGTGATGCACTTCGCATGACAATTCCACATTGCGACAAGCTACCGTATAACTGTCACAGGCTACCACCATCAAAAACATTAATACCGGTGTCAAACGGGCACCTTTAATCGCGATCAGGGTGATCCGTATCAGTTTTTTTTTATCGCGATCAACTTAAGACCGCTTCTACCTGGCCCAAGCTAATCCGCTTCGAGCTTGGGTCAGAGGAAATGCCCCAGGTGGCATTTGTGTGCCGTAAAACATGCCACTGACGAAACTCGGCGTACGGTATATCTATAGAGCCCTTTATCAGCAATGTTGTTCGTGCAAGAACCGCTCGTACGTCAGAAACTTTGCATGCCACTACAATAGTATCTTCGTAAAACCATCATTCGATAAAACTTTCCTTGCACTTACCTGTATTGCTATGTGAGATTCTTAACTTTCGCTTTAATTCTGATGGCCCCCGCTCGTAGCCGTGTAGTCGCAGTGAAGCGTCATTCTCGTTGTCCGCGCCAATGTTTCACTTCTGACGCGTCGAGTCTGTTCTGCAGTCGCTCCTGCCAGTGGTCAATTACTGTCAAAGTCTCTTTCATTCGACCACGAAGTGCGCGTACGTTGTCGAAAGGCTTGCGACACTCATAATGAGCTTGCTTCGAGGTGCTACAACAGCTTCGACGGGGCGAGAGTTGAACTAAGCGCCGAAGGCAATGGACGACTGCTTGTCGTCTGCAGGCCTGTCGTCTGCTTCGCCCGTGACTACATGCGGTCGATGCGAATCCTAAAATATGCAATACTTGAGATATTGTTCCAATTTAAACAGTTTAGCATTTGCTTTCTTATAATCATCTATATGTCTTAAAGAGTTTTTAATTACCTATGCTCGGTTTTCCTGTTTATTGTGCTTTCAAAAAGCTCGGCTATGGGGTGCAAACGACAGCTAAATCGCGATATCTGAGGCAGATCGCGATAATTTTGATCCTGATCACGCCTCAGCGTGACTAAAAGTAGCCATGTAGCAGCACCTAATCTGGATCGTGGCTGATTCAGACCGACACTGATCGCAATTAAAAGTGCCCGTGTGACACCGGTATAAAACACATCATCGATAACAAGATTTACGGCAAAACATACGGCCGCCTGTCTCAATCTCCGCGTGAGATGCGAATGCAAAGACGATGGTCGGCATATCTTGCATTCCTTGAAGTACGCGCATGCCTGCATATTGCATGCGCATATGCAGGTATGTTCTCGTGTCTTAATTGTGTTTAGAAAAAAATGTTTAACGATTTCGAGTACTTCGTACTCAACTAAGGGAGAGCACTGATGTGTCCCGCTAAAAGCAAGGATGATTCGTTTTCCGCCGTTGAGTGCACCTTCAGCTGTTAGCGTTCGGTTGTTATCGCCACGCATATGCAGTTACCACCGGAATGCCTTCTTTCTCTAGTATTTGGGCAGGCTGTCGCCCTATTCTAGCCTTTTTAAAAACTTGTGCCGCAGTGAAATCGGCGAAGACCGAGATAAATCGGCCTGTTTGCTTTTCGCGCCTTTTAACCTGTCCTTACCAAGCCACACTTGCAAAAGTGAGTTACTTTGAGTACACCTTTTTGTCTCGCCACAAGGGACCATTTGCTCAAAGGAGTTGCGCCGATGACACACGGCACCAGACTATACGGCTTTTCGTGGTTCTCTAAGAGAACGCTGCAGAAAAAAATGGTGCTACCATGGAAGCATAAAATTGTTGGAAATATTAAAGAAAATGTCACAGCATATCCACGTAGTGAACGATTATAATGGGGTGAAGCTTCGAAGGGTTTTATCGGAAATGTTGTAGGCCCGTGTGCTCAGATTTGGGTGCACGTTAAAGAACCCCAGGTGGTCGAAATTTCCGCAGCCCCCACTACGGCGTCTCTCATAATCATATGGTGGTTTCGGGACGTTAAACCGCACACATCAATCAATCGAAGGGTTTTATCGACAAACCGTGAATCATCCGCTGGCCGCGCCCGTCCGTCTGTCCGCCTGTCTTTATGTATGTATTTACTCCCGTCTGTCTGTTTGTCCGTCCGTCTGTCCGCGCGTCCGTCTGTCTGTATGTATGTCCGTCCGCCTCGAGAACACTCCAAGGGCCACCATCTCGCATCTTTACACATCATATATTCATCGTATACAAGTATCACCATCCAGTAGACATTCCAGGGACTAACACTAGACTGCTCAATAATAACTAATACTACTTATTATTTCCATGCTCGCCAAAGCGCCGTGCGTTGCAGCTCCCATAGACACTCGCGCCAGAGTTCCCTCTAGTGTATATTAGGAAACTGTATTTTTTTCAGCGTCACAAGCGTTGTACCCGAGAAAATTTCCGGTCACCTGATTTATCAGCTCCTAACGTGGTAAGAAAGCACGTCTTCAAGTTCCTTTTAAATGTAAGAAATATCTCTCTGCAGTTTCTTCAGATAAAAGGAACGTGTGTAAAGTTCGAGAAAATCTCTGGCGATTTTTATGTAGCTCAAAAGTACATATATTAGAATATATTTTGCCAAATAAGGTAAACAAAGTGTAGATAATCAGTGGGCTATTTTCTAAAGCTCTTCTTGCCCACCTATGCTACTTTGGCACGTCGTTAGAGTGCCTCGAGTACACCTACTAGTACCGCCGAGCGTTTCCAATGGGAGATGCTGGCACTGCCGATGATGCCTTCCTCCGGAGGCCACCAGATGGCGATACCCATTAGGGACTGTGCTATCCGAGCGGCGGGGAGCACCGAGAGCGCACCGAGAGCGCGTGTCGCTATTTTGGAACACCGGTACAGTGCCTAGAATATACTTAGTAGTGTGCCGACCGCCGAGCGTTTCTAATGGGAGACGCTGGCACTACCGATGATGCCTTCCTCCGGAGGCCACCAGACGGCGACACCCATTAGGTACCGTGCTATCCGAGTGGCGGGGCGCACCGAGAGCGCGTTTCGCTATTTAGGAACACCGGTATATGCCTAGAATATACTTAGTAGTGTGCCGACCGCCGAGCGTTTCCAATGGGAGATGCTGGCACTGCCGATAATGCCTTCCTCCGGAGGCCACCAGATGGCGACACCCATTAGGTACCGTGCTATCCGAGTGGCGGGGCGCACCGAGAGCGCGTTTCGCTATTTAGGAACACCGGTATATGCCTAGAATATACTTAGTAGTGTGCCGACCGCCGAGCGTTTCCAATGGGAGATGCTGGCACTGCCGATAATGCCTTCCTCCGGAGGCCACCAGACGGCGACACCCATTAGGTACCGTGCTATCCGAGTGGCGGGGCGCACCGAGAGCGCTCGTCTCTATTTGGAACACCTGTATAGTGCCTAGAATATACTTAGTAGTGTGCCGACCGCCGAGCGTTTCCAATGGGAGATGCTGGCACTGCCGATGATGCCTTCTTCCGGAGGCCACCAGACGGCGACACCCATTAGGGACCGTGCTATCCGAGCGGCGGGGCGCACCGAGAGCGCTCGTCTCTATTTGGAACACCTGTATAGTGCCTAGAATATACTTAGTAGTGTGCCGACCGCCGAGCGTTTCCAATGGGAGATGCTGGCACTGCCGATGATGCCTTATTCCGGAGGCCACCAGACGGCGACACCCATTAGGGACCGTGCTATCCGAGCGGCGGGGCGCACCGAGAGCGCTCGTCTCTATTTGGAACACCTGTATAGTGCCTAGAATATACTTAGTAGTGTGCCGACCGCCGAGCGTTTTCAATGGGAGATGCTGGCACTGCCGATGATGCCTTCTTCCGGAGGCCACCAGACGGCGACACCCATTAGGGACCGTGCTATCCGAGCGGCGGGGCGCACCGAGAGCGCGCGTCGCTATTTTGGAACACCGGTATAGTGCCTAGAATATACTTAGTAGTGTGCCGACCGCCGAGCGTTTCCAATGGGAGATGCTGGCACTGCCGATGATGCCTTATTCCGGAGGCCACCAGACGGCGACACCCATTAGGTACCGTGCTATCCGAGCGGCGGGGCGCACCGAGAGCGCGTTCTCTATTTGGAACACCTGTATAGTGCCTAGAATATACTTAGTAGTGTGCCGACCGCCGAGCGTTTCAATGGGAGATGCTGGCACTGCCGATGATGCCTTATTCCGGAGGCCACCAGACGGCGACACCCATTAGGGACCGTGCTATCCGAGCGGCGGGGCGCACCGAGAGCGCTCGTCTCTATTTGGAACACCTGTATAGTGCCTAGAATATACTTAGTAGTGTGCCGACCGCCGAGCGTTTCCAATGGGAGATGCTAGCACTACTGATGATGCCTTCCTCTGGAGGCCACCAGACGGTGACACCCATTAGGGACCGTGCTATCCGAGTGGCGGGGCGCACCGAGAGCGCGCTTCGCTATTTAGGAGCACCGGTATATGCCTAGAGCATACTTAGTAGTGTGCCGACCGCCGAGCGTTTCCAATGGGAGATGCTGGCACTGCCGATGATGCCTTCCTCTGGAGGCCACCAGACGGTGACACCCATTAGGGACCGTGCTATTCGAGCGGCGGGGCGCACCGAGAGCGCGCGTCGCTTGCGCTTTGGGTGCACTTCGGATGCGCGTTCGTTCACCCAGTCGGTTGCGGTGTAGTTGAGGGGAATTTCTACTGTTGCGCACATAGCGTATACCTCGGCATGTCTTTGCTGTGTTTTTTTTTTCTGTGCGCGTTGTTCACGCTTGTGTCCCTTCACCGAACCGGGATGTCGTCGAAGAAAAAAAAAAGCGCAAAAAGAGCGCCTGTTTTTTTTTTCTTATTGCCAGAGTGGATACTGCTCTAACAACGAGTGCATCTTATTATGCAGCGACCCTGCAGACCCAGAACGCTGAGCAGAGTATACGACAAAAACATAAAGGATCGAAGACTGATTGATATGTGGAGTTTAACGTCCCAAAACCGCTATATGATTATGAGAGACGCCGTAGTGGAGGGCTCCGGAAATTTCGACCACCTGGGGTTCTTTAACGTACACCCAAATCTGAGCACACGGGCCTACAACATTTGCGCCTCCACCGGAAACGCAGCCGCCGCAGCCGGGATTCGAACCCGCGACCTGCGGGTCAGCAGCCAAAGGATCGAAGACTAACTGCGGCGGCTGTCGTTAGTGACAAACATTTTAGTGATTGCTACATTTAGCGCTCCTTCTAAATTACAGTCGATGGTGTCATCAGCGAAATTCCTCGTGAAAAACTCAAACTAAAAATTTGTATCCTTAATAATATTTGCAACTCTCGATTTCTTTTCACGGCCAAGATGATTTCTCGCTTAAACCGGCGTCGACGACACCAGAATTCCAAGAAATGAGATCTTTAATGCTGTTCCGTTAATATTCATTATTTTTTTTGCACTACACGACAATGTTCGCATATATACCGGGTGTTTCCCTAAATGTGTCTAAAATACTCAAATATTGAAAAAAAGGATTGTGATGTAGCACTCGGACCATATTAGTTATCAAATTATACTATTTACGTTTAATAAATTCAGTTAGCGTCAACGTCATTGGAGAATTGAAGTTCATGCGAAGAACTCATCCCACCTGTGAGCAGTAGAAAAATTGACTGATAATAACTAAATGTTGTGGCATATATAAATCAACCAAAAATGCCGCGTGTTTCACTGTTGAATTTCGTCGAACTTCCTTAAAGTTGACATTTTTCCTCGCAAACCACGCGTATGCATTAATTTATCGGGAATTACCGCATTATTGATAACGGGGTGCACGTACGTTTGTAAAAGTGCAACGAAAAAAAAAATTACGGCATATTCACGGGGTGAATGATGATGAATGGGCGAAGCTCCGGAGGGATTCATCGGTAAACTGTGAATCTTCCGAGTAATTCGCCCATCGATCATCATGTAAAGACGGTGAGAAAACGCTGTGTGTGTATATACACAAATCAACTTTTTTGTTCTTAGACGATAGATGGCTTGCGATGTCCCGTCATTAGGACGGCTTTATGGTCTGTTGCTTTGCGCTCTCTCCGCTGTGCAGCCTTATCCATCCGGCGACTCCGAGCGCGCGCCAACAGCGAACGGATTTTATTACAACGCTCCCCCTAGCGTACGTCGCCGCACTAAATCGAACGATGCCTTCAACCAATGACACGCGCCATATGTGACATCATTCCTATTTTATAAGATCTCGCGTCTTTCATCAACTACAAGTACCGCTTTCTAGTTTATAACATCTTGCATGCCTTCCTCTGGAGGCCACCAGACGGAGACACCCATTAGGGACCGTGCTATCCGAGTGGCGGGGCGCACCGAGAGCGCGCTTCGCTATTTAGGAGCACCGGTATATGCCTAGAATATACTTAGTAGTGTGCCGACCGCCGAGCGTTTCCAATGGGAGACGCTGGCACTGCCGATGATGCCTTCCTCCGGAGGCCATCAGACGGCGACACCCATTAGGGACCGTGCTATCCGAGCGGCGGCGCGCACCGAGAGCGCGCGTCTCTATTTGGAACACCTGTATAGTGCCTAGAGCATACTTAGTAGTGTGCCGACCGCCGAGCGTTTCCAATGTGAGATGCTAGCACTACTGATGATGCCTTCCTCTGGAGGCCACCAGACGGCGACACCCATTAGGGACCGTGCTATCCGTGCGCTTTGGGTGCACTTCGGATGCGCGTTCGTTAACCCAGTCGGTTGCGGTGTAGTTGAGGGGAATTTCTACTGTTGCGCACATAGCGTATACCTCGGCATGTCTGCCGTGTTTCTTTTCGTTGTGCGTTGTTCACGCTTGTGTCCCTTCACGAAACCGGGATGTCGTCGGAGAAAAAACTCCCAAGCATTTCCCCGAGGGTGAACATGGTTAAGTGCGAATACACGGGGTGATGCTATGAGGGGTATTTATTAATTCGCACTATTATATTTATTAATCACACCATGGTGCCTTTATGGTGTAATGGTTCCTGGGAATCGCAATTTGATCACACGGGGGAGTTTACGTTAACTCATTGGCGAATGCCAAACGGATTTTAACTTTACTCCCCCTCACGACCCGCTCTCGACGGGAGACTGAGAGAGAAGGCGGGCGCGCGAGAGAGAGGGGTGCGCGCGCAGCTGCAGCGAGCGAGGAGAGCGGAGGAGCGAGCGAAGGGGGAGGGGGTATAAGGCGCGTTACTGACACCGATATCAGCGTCGCGTCCGTGGCTTATTCGGTAGAGCGTCGCGCTGCGGCCCGCCACGTCCTCTTTCTTTTAACGATAGAGAGAAGACTGCGGACGCCGCCGACGGCGGTGGATGGTTTGGGGTTGCTTATAAAGTGTATTCACACTTAAATAAAGGCGCAAGAAGAGCGCCCGTTTGTTTTCTTATTGCCAGAGTGGATACTGCTCTAACCCAACGAGCGTATCTTATTATGCAGCGACCCTGCGGACCCAGAACGCTGAGCAGAGTAGGACAAAAACATAAATGATCGAAGGCTAGCTGCGGCGGCTGTAGTTAGTGACAAACGTTTTAGTGATTGCTACATTTAGCGCTACTTCTAAATTACAGTCGATGGTGTCATCAGTGAAATTCCTCGTGAAAAACTCAAACTAAAAATTTGTATCTTTATTATTATTTGCAACTCTTGATTGCTTTTCACGGCCAAGATGATTTCTCGCTTAAACCGGTGTCGACGACACCGGAATTCCAAAAAATGAGATCTTTAATGTTGTTCCGTTAATATTCATTATTTTTCTTGCACTACACGACAATGTTCGCATACATACCGGGTGTTTCCCTAAATGTGTCCAAAATCCTCAAATATTGAAAAAAAAAGGATATGTGATGTAGCACTCAGACCATATTAGTTATCAAATTATACTATTTACGTTTCATAAATTCAGCTAGCGTCAACGTCATAGGAGAATTGAAGTTCATGCGAAGAACTCATCCTACCTGTGAGCAATAGAAAAATTGACTTATAATAACAAAATGTTGTGGCATAATTAAATCAACCAAAAATGCCGCGTGTTTCGCTGTTGAATTTTGTCGAACTTCCTTAAAGTTGACTTTTTCCCTCGCAAACCACGCGTATGCGTTAATTTATCGGGAATTACCGCATTATTGATAACGGGTTGCACGTACGTTTGTAAAAGTGCAACGAAAAAAAATATTCCTTTGATTACGCATCGCCTCCCAACCAGTGTTCTGCAGTCCTAAGTGGGCTGGGAGAGCCCATCGGCACCTGTCGTACGCGCACGTTGGCAGAGAGACGGCGGCGTCAATAAACATGTTGTTCGAGGTATAGCGCATCCAGGATGGGACAGAGAAGAAGACACAGAACACATACACGGCGCCAACTTTCAACAATGCGGTTTAATCCGAGAAACAGCAATGCCGCATTGTTGAAAGTTATAGCGCCGTGTATGTGTTCTGTGTCTTCTTCTCTGTCCCATCCTGGATGCGCTATACCTCGAACAACACGAATAACCAACAAGCCCGCCGTGCAACCTAGTCAATGAACAGTCGAATCCCAACATGAAATCTCCTGTCTTCGGCCACGTCACGACCACGTGACAATATTTACATGATCGCTACGCGAAGTGCACTTCGACGATACTCACGTCTGAGCTCCTATAAATGAGTGCTCACGCTGCGTTCCATTGGCTCGGCATAGAACGGTCCGTGCGGCTATCGCCGTCTGGTGGCCGCCGGTTGGAAGGCATCATTCTCCGTGCCACCACGACGGTCGTGGTCGGCACAACATAGTAACTATATTCTATGCACTATAACATCGGTGAACGAAATCGAATGTCATTAGGGGACTGTGTAATCAGCAAAAAGGGTCTACAACTGTATACCACGTTACGCAGGTGTTGCGGTTCCTGGACCAGGCTGTGTCCAAGCAGAGCGCCCTGAACAAGAAGCTCGTGCAGCGGCTCAAGGAGAAGGCGCTCCGGGACGCGGACAAGCGTCGCAAGGGCTACCAGAAGCTCACCCGCAAGGCGGCCAAGAAGGCCGAGAGGGACGACAAGATGCTCGAAAAGCAGCGGAAGCGCATGGCGCAGGTGAGGAATTGGCTCGGCCGAAAGTGGTTAAGAAATTTAGTTCCGCTGCTGCGAAACCTGAAGACGTGCGTATCACGGTGACGCAGCTATTCCCATTCGTATATATAGGGTTCCCGTTGCTGCGTTTGCCTCACCGACAAAGGTACTGGCAATACATACTGTAGTTCCTGTTAGACCAACTCAATATTGCGAAAAAAGTGAAATTCGTCCGATTTTTCCGTCTTGAAACTCACATAGTTTCTTTAATGGTAAAGATTCCTGGTAACTGAGCAACAGTGCGCAGTTGATGATTGATTGATATGTGGGGTTTAACGTCCCAAAAGCGCCATATGATTATGGGAGACGCCGTAGTGGAGGGCTCCGGAAATTTCGACCACCTGGGGTTCTTTAACGTGCACCCAAATCTGATAACACGGGCCTACACCATTTCCGCCTCCATCGGAAATGCAGCCGCCGCAGCCGGGATTCGAACCCGCGACCTGCGGGTCAGCAGCCGAGTACCTTAGCCACTAGACTACCGCGCCGGGGCCAGTGCGCAGTTGAGTCATTGCATAAGAACCCTGCAAGTTTTTATATTTGAAAGGTCCCATCACTAGATCACACAACAAATTCTTGTCAGAAGCTGGAAGTTGTCGTTGCGCCGAAAGAAGAGCGTTGTGCCGCAAGAATTTGCTGAGAAAACCAATAATGGCCTCGAGGACATACCGTGGCGCCACCTACGTGATGACGTCACTCATAGGATGCCGGGTTGTGTTGCCTGCTAGAAGACCGCATTTCTTGCGCTCTTTCTGTGGCGTGCGTGCTCCTCTTTGCTTTGAAGCTCAGGACTTAAAGACGTGGTAAGACCTGATAATGCGGGCTAACAAACTACAAATCGGTGCCCCCGGTGGCACTCTCGTATCTAATTTGCATCGTAAAATTGCTACTAAGAACCAGTGCAGCCATGGGGGTGGATGCGAGCAAGCCGAGCGCACGCATCCCATCTGTGACGTTAAAATGATCGCAGCGTTGGCCTTGCAGGCCCTCGTGGCCAATTCCAAAGCGGCGCAAAACCACGATGTGAGGAGGCCGATTGTACAAAATCAGCGCTATCATATTGTGTGTGCCACACCGGTGGTAACGTCGATGCGTTTGAGGTAAGCATATAGGATATCCCCGAGAAAGTGTAGAATGTTAGGCAGATTGGCGAAGTTGGTATGCGACATGCGCGCAACTTTTTGGTGCGCTTTATCGAAGTTTCCGCTTGTTACGGCATGTTGAGATATACGTCTCAACGTCCGGGCACTTTCGTGATCGCCCCGTGGAGTTGGGATTTACCTATGTTAGTATGGGACGGCGTGATGGTTTGACGAGTTTGTCAGGCCTGTCATGACGTGACAAACGCTAAAATATCGTCGCGTATACGCCGTCCAAGCATTTGCTCCAAATACGTGTGCCACATGTGTTTAGAAAAAGTTTTCAACGATTTAGAGCACGAGGTACTCTACTATGGAAGAGCATAAAGCCGTCCCTAAACATGAGTACTAGGTACTCTACCTCTAAACAGCACCAGCCGATACCATTGGTGGGTGTCCTCATACCCGCTTACCATGGGCCGGACTGTCAATACACGTGCGGCATATATCCGCCGCAGGTGATTGACAGCTGATATCTACACCGAAACGTCGACACCAAACGTCGATAATTTAGATACGAAAGCGTTAAGAAAAAAGAAACGACGTCGTCGTCATTGACCTGACTAATGCAGTGAATAATAATTAGGATCCCGGCAGAAATCCAGCCTAAATAAATTGAAATAAATAAACATTCTGATTTGATTGATTGATATGTGTGGTTGAACGTCCCGAAACCACAATATGCAGGAGCCCTCCACCGCCGTGGTAGAGGTCTCCGGCAATTTCGACCACCTGGGGTTCTTTAACGTGCTCCCCAAATCTGAGCACACGGGCCTACAGCGTTTTCGCCTCCATGCGAAAATGCAGCCGCCGCAGCCGGCATTCGATCCCGAGACCTGCGGGTCAGCAGCCGAGTACCTCAGCCACTAGACCACGCTGCGGGGTAAGCTGAACATTCTACGCAGCAGTCAAGTATTGCGCCACAGTGCAACGCCAGGCCTGGAAACTGCTTCGTGAAAACATTCTATGCGGCCGTAACGTGGCTGCAACATCAATTGAGGTTGTTACGTCAGCTATCTAATTTTGTAACGAAAGTAATGAACGCTATACATATGTACTCCTGTGATACGGGCTTATTTATACGTCGGTTTAACGTCTGCGGTGCCAGTGGTGGCTCTTCTTAGAGCAACCTAATAAACATTGTCCGCCGCGAGGACGTCTACAGTGGTTGCAGTGCTGGGTTGCTGAACCGCAGGTTGCGGGTTCGATTCCGGCGGTCGCTCGTCTATATATACTGTGCGATGTCAGTGCAAATTGACGAACACCAGATGATCGAAATTTCCGGAGCTCTCTCTACTCCGGCGTCTATCATATCGTGGTTATGGGACTTAAGACCCCTGATGTTGTTGTTATTATTAACAGTATTATTATTAAACGTTACATTTGCATTCCTATGATTCAGCAAGCTATATTCGAGCGTTGCTCAACCCCGAAGGAACACCCTAATGATGGTCACGTATAATATTGCCACGTTTCGTTTCTCAAGTTTTGTTATCGCCCCAGTACATTACACAATTCTCAGCGCGAAACCGCGCCTGCAGTTTTCAAGAGGCTCCAGGACCGTAGTATAGATCATTTCGATAAGATCACGCCCACTCCGCGAACTGTACAGATCATTATAGAACCTATACGTCACCACTTCGCCGCTTGTCAGGATAGTTGATCGACGGCCGATGCTCTGTTCACTGCTATTTGTGCAAGACTGCGACTGTAATCAGACTTTCCGTTTACCGGGCACAGGTTCGCCCAAATAAGCAGTCGAATCCCAACATAAAGTCTCCTGTCTTCGGCCACGTCACGACTACGTGACAATATTTACATGATCGCTACGCAAAGTGCACTTCGATAACACTCACGTCTAGCTGTGCTCCTATGAATTCACGCTGCGTCGAAGCAGACGTAAGTTACCCCTTGAAATGCCGCATGCTGTCGGCGTCCCTGGTAAGCCTAACGATGTGCATGCACGCAACTATATACGCACTTGCAAGGACACGTCGATGAACCTCGTCACGCCTCGCTCGAAGCCAAGAAATGCATCTTCGAACTTCCAACTCGCGGACCGCTTCTCGTGAAACCGAATATCCACATGACGTGGGATCTGCCGAATCCCTTGTTTTTTTTTTGTTTCGCTCGGCTAATGTGAACATTGTGTAACATTGTCGTCGGCAGAACTTTGTCTTAGGGGCGCATACTCTCGTTAATAACAATTGTTCGGGTTTATAACGTCCCAAAACCAGCATAAGATTATGAGAGACGCCGCAGTGGAGGGCCCCCGAGATTTCGACCACCTGGGGTTCCTTAACATGGACCTAAAAAGCATTTTCTCCTCGATCGAAAATGCGGCCAGCGGCGCTTCTGATTGGACGTGGCTGATGTAAGAGTTAATCCGGGGCCTATAAAAAAAGCCAAGTGGCGCGTTGCCAGGCAGCCCACGTATGTGTCAGAGAGAAAACATCTCGGCTCTTTGAGTCCCTAAGCTGTCGGCTCCAGTGCCGAATATGAACGCCTCTATTTCTATGCTGTACATAAACTTTGCCTTAACTCACCGTCGTCTTGTTCGCTCGTCTATCAGCTCTGCGCAGAAGCTGCCTCGAGCTGAGAAACGCGCTACGAAACAACGGTGGCGGCCCGTGACCTCGGCGAACTACGTAACAGTGTCGGTGGTGGTGCAAGTCGTAACAGTACCAAGGCAGAGCGAGATCACAAGGAGATGGATGGCCGCCTAAATCGGTGCATTCAGACAGTGTCAATAAATTAATCAATACAAGCAATCGGTACAAGTTCAGGAAACCTTGACAGTGGGCTAATTAGTTAAACACGATCAAGTTTCTTTGCGCTGATGATCTGTGTGTCCTTTATCGCCGGGTTTCGTGCGTTCTGCAGATTCGCACAAATTTTTATCAGAATTAATCAATCATTCAGTCAGTCACCGTTAATGAAAGCCTCATCATGAAATTCTCGCAAAGAAAGTTTATCAGACTCAATCGAATCAATCGCTGTTAATGAAAACCTAATCATAGGTTTACATATGCAGTTAGTTAAACATGATCAGCTTTCTTTGCACTAATGTTCCGTCTTTTCACACAGTGTCCAGTACATTTTGTAGTTTTACGCCGAGAAAGTTCATCTCGATCAATTAATCAATGAATGAAACATCTTTGATGCAGGTGGAGCTGCTCGTCGAGGCCAACAACGGCGTGCACAGTGCGCTCATTCCGCTCCACGTGGGCGACGGTCGGGGCACCCTGCAGCCGACGCGGGCGCCCAAGTTCTCAGACATGGTCAGCACGGGCACCTCGACCACCGTCTCGAGTCGCAAGGGCCTCGGCGCCGTCTCCAAGAAGGTTCACCTGCGCAAGCAGAACACCGACCCCGGCGAATTCAACAAGGCACGTCTCTAAGGCTCCGCGCGTTCACCAAACCCGGTCTATAACTGTTGCGCTTACGCCCTGACCACATCTACCGGTTGCAGTACCTCGAGGCGTGGTTTTCGAAAACGAAGCTCGTTATAGCGAGGCGTCGTCGGTTGTCGATCGTCAATCCATCCGACGTATCCCGCAGTGTTCCCTTATCGTACAATAGAAGGCGCTGTCCCGTAGAAGCACGTGTATATTGCACTTGGATGACGATATACTAGATGGCGCTGTATGCATTCTGTGTCTGAGTTCTGGTCTGAGTTCGGGCTGTCACGGTGGATGGACGTGTTTTTTGAGCGCTCCAGATCGACTGCGCAGATAAATGTTTTTGCATGTTTTGAGCTTGTCTTTATAATTATAAGGCAGCGGTTGAAATCTTCGTAGCACTTATTTTATGGTACGGCTTCTTCGGGGGCAAGTCACCAGGTATTTATTAGTTAGTACGGGTTTGTGTGTTTGAATTTTTTGTTTTTTTTTTGCCACCCCGTGGGGGAGGTGCGCGAACATTGAACACGCAAATTTTTGTAGTAGAGCTTAGACTATATTTTTTTTCGTAGTGCAGGGCTCGAGTTCAGTAATTATCGAGTATAGGGACAATTGGTGTCAGAAAGACATCGCTAAACAGACTGTAAAGTGTTCAGGATGTGGAGTGGGTTTGAAAGTGGACCCAAGCGTAGAAGCGGATAGAGAAGAGGCTGACGCGAAGTGTAGGCAATGTGAGGTCGAGGAAAAAATGGAGAAAGCTGATGGTTGCCCAGAGCGAACTGCTGATGGGAATCGCCGAGCGTGAGACTGCATTGGCGACAGAGCAAGAGAAAACGAGGGCAATGGGAGAAAGACTGAAGTCTGCCGAGGAAGCACTAGTGAAGCTGAACAAAGAAGCAGGCCTACGGACAGAACAGTAGGAAACCGGCAACCAGAATGGTGGAGAAGGAAGAGCAAGCAAGTTTGGAAAAAACGGGTTCAGCCGGTTCAATTGTCTCAAGGCCCAGCTTCAGCGAGGTAGTGGTGGGGCTGGGAGGGGACAAAGCAGCCGGCGTCACAGGTGCAAGTAGCCCCCAGGTGCAGGACGATCCAGCTGAAAAGTCACAGCATGTGATAATCGCCGTGGACTCGAATTTAAATCGATGCACAGAAGCCATCAAATAGAGGGTAAGAGGTGACAAGAGGGTTGCAGTAGGGGCGTTCCCAGGACGCAAGCTTGAAGCAGTCATGAGGCAAGCGAGCGCAAAACTCAAAACTACAGCTGATAGACGAAACCTCGTGATAATTTCAGGCGGTTTAAATCAAGATACAGCAGGACTAGCAGCCACACTGGCGAAAGGTGTCGATGACATGCGCGCCACTTCTCCTAAGGTACAGGTAGTGATATGCACGATACCGGAGGTACCGGTACGTGAGAGCAACCTGCAAAGAGCGGTTGTCAGCGCAAACCAAGAGATATGGCGGATGAGTCGAGAGAAAGGCTTTGAGGTGGTGAAAATAAACAGAGAGGTGCATAGGTGGGGTGGTTTTCAACGAGACAGAATTCACTTCGATGGGCGGCTAGGTCATGAGGTGGGTTGGCGACTTGCAGGATGCGCAGTAGCTTTTTTGGGGGGCAAGCGAGCCCTTCTGGGTGCAGGATAGCTAGTAACGAGGAAAACAACCAGGGAGACTCTTTGACAGGTGTTATGGACAGATACGATTCCAAAGTGGCACCAATGTCTAAGATAGGTAGAGTCCGGGGCATAAATAGACGAAGCCACGAGCGCCGAGCCCATTCAGACATAGGGTATATTAACATGCAGGGTGGTAGGAACGGGCTGAAGTGGGAAGAGATAGAAGAACAGCTAAGGGAAGAGAGGCCAATGGTATACGGTTTTGTAGAAACACATCTCAGGGACACGGAACAACCTCCGAACAATCCGGACTACGCGTGGGAATATTGTAATAGAACAGAAGGCAGCAGAAAGGGGGTTGGTATTGGGGCATTCATTCATAAAAGTACAGACTGGCAAAGGGTCAAGCAGGAGTGCAAGGAACATTTATGGCTAAAAGGGAAAGTGGCAGGTCAAATGACACTCCTTGGTTTCGTGTACTTGTGGACGGGAGCAAAGGCCAGAGAGGAAAACCAGGCAATGGTAGAGTGTATATCAAAGGACATTCAGGAGTTAGGAAGAGAGTGCGAGATAATTATACTAGGAGACATGAATGCGCACGTAGAAGATATAGAAGGGTATACCGACCCGACAGGCAAAATGATCATGGATATGTGTGAAAGGCTTGATTTGATCATTTGCAACAGTACCGAGAAGTGTGAAGGGCAAATAACATAAGAGGTAGGAAGGCTGCAGTCGACGATAGATTATGCACTGATGTCACATAGGATGTATGATAAGCTCAGGGGAATGCACATAGATGAAGGTCGCTCCAGAAGTCTAAGTAGTGATCACAAACGTATCAAGCTAAGCTTTGGAAGAGCAGTGAAAGTGGGAAGGAGACAAGATGAGCAACTACAGGAAAATTTTTATCCAGAAAGGCGAATTGAAATAGCCACTAAACAAATTGAAAAGTAATCACAGAGGATAATAAGACAATGTGGACATACACGAATCTAATTAGACTCTTTGAGCTAGAGCTTGCTAAGACGCGTGACAAGTCACCCTGGAAAAGAAGACACAAACCCAAAAGTTGGTGGGATGAGAAAGTTAAGAGAGCCATAGCAAAGCGTCGGGAAGCCTCTAGGGAACACAGACATGCTAAGCAGCGGAGTGAACCGACAGATGATGTTGAAAGAAAATGGGAAACCCTTCTAAGCTGTAGAAGGGATGCATCTCTTCTGATCAATGAAAGGATTAGAAGAAAGGGAGCTCAGTGGCTGGCAGAAGTACATAAAAAAGATAGAAAGGCAGCTGCGAAATTTTGAAACCATCTAAACTCCCTAAGAAATGAGACGAGCCTAGAGCAGAGTTTTATAACTACAGCCCAAGGTGCTAGGCTAGAAGGGGATGAAGCCATTGAATATATAAGAACAAAGGTGACAGAAAAATTTCAACACATAAGTACTTTATGCACCACAATAGACAAGGACGAATCAAGTGGTGCAATGGCTCCATTGTCACAACGAGAGTGGAAAAGGGCTGAGAAAAGGATTCATAGTAGTACATCAACAGGCGCAGATGGCATTCCAATTATGCTGATAAAGACATTAGGTCCGAAGTCTAAGCAGGCTTTGAGAGAGGCAGTCAACAAAATAATAATCGATGGGGAAGTTCCCGATGGATGGAAACTTAGCAGGATGAGCATGATCTATAAAGGAAAGGGGGACAAAGCTGACATAAACAACTACCGTCCTATAACAGTGACATCATTGGTCTACAGGCTGGCGATGCAGAATATAAAGGAAAGACTGCAAGCATGGATAGAGACTGAGTGGGTGCTGGGGGAACTGCAGAATGGGTTTCGGAAACACAGGAGGTTGGAAGACAATCTGTTCTCACTGGCGCAGTGCATCGAAATAGCAGAAAAGGAACACAGGCCCATGTGGCTAGCATTTTTGGATATCAAGGGAGCATACGATAGCGTGGTTCAAGAGGAATTGTGGGGAATACTGGACACACTAGGCGTGGAACATTTAGTCACTAATCTTTTAAAGGATATCTATAAAGGTAACAAGGTAGTTTAAAGTGGGAAAAACAGGTATCGAAGCCTGCAGAGGTAAAACGGGGGCTTAGGCAGGGGTGTCCCCTGTCACCCTTATTATTCATGATGTACCTACAAGGATTAGAGGCCAAATTTGAGGGAAGTGGACTGGGCTTCAACCTCTTTTTAGTCAAACAAGGAAAACTCATTGATCAGGCACTAACAGCATTAATGTACGCAGATGATATAGTGCTAATGGCCAACAACAAGGAAAATTTGCAGAGATTGATAAATATCTGCGGTGATGAGGGAGATAGGTTAGATTTTAGACTCAGTAAGGAAAAATCAGCAGTCTTGATTTTCAATTACAACGAAGTATTGAGCTTAGAATACAGGAGGTCACGCTAGAGATAACAGATAAATACAAATATCTGGGCGTATGGATAAGCAATGGGACCAAGTACCTGAAGGAACACGAAATACACGTGACGACTAAAGGTAACAAGAATGCAGCAGTGATGAAAAATAGGGCACTGTGGAATTACAATAGGTATGATGTTGTGAGAGGAATATGGAAAGGGGTCATGGTTTCTGGGCTGACGTTCGACAATGCGGTCTTGTGTATGAGATCACAAGTTCAAGCAAGATTAGAAATTAAGCAACGTGGAATAGGTAGGCTTGCTTTAGGAGCTCACGGGAATACACCAAATCAGGGAGTACAAGGTGATATGGGATGGACATCATTTGAGGGCAGGGAAGCTAGCAGCAAGATAAAATTTGAGAAACGATTGAGAGAAATGGGGGAGGAGCGTTGGGCTAGGAAGGTTTTCAGCTACTTGTACACGAAGAATGTCGATACAAAATGGAGGAAGCAAACCAGGAAATTGACTGGTAAATACTTAGAAAACAGCAGGTGGCCAAACCAAAAAGAACTATCGGTTAAGAAGAAAGTGAAGGAAACGGAGACTGACATGTGGAGAAAGGGCATGATTAAGAAGTCCGCACTAAAGATCTATCGAACTTTTAAGCAGGAAATTGCCAAGGAAAGGATCTATGATGATACTCTGGGTAGTTCTCTACTGTTTGAGGCCAGGACGGGAGTACTGCGAACCAAGACATATCAGGCCAAATACGAAGGTGTAGACACAGTATGCAGTGCGTGTGAAGAGGAAGAAGAAACTGCCGAACACTTGATAATGCTCTGTAAAGGGCTTCACCCTGTAGTTCAGGATGATGGCGCAGAGTTTTTCAAAGCACTGGAATTTAGGGTTCGGGAGGGCAAAATAGACTTTAAGCGGGTAGACTTAACTAGAAGGAGGTTATCTGATTGGTGGCTAAAGTCAAGGCACGAGTGAAAATTAAACCCTTCACTGCAAAGTACGAATTCTCAAACTCAGTTTTTAAAGAAAAAAAAAATCTAGTTTTTGGTTCATCAAGTATTACGGCTTGGTGGCCCTAGCCATCGCCCGATCTAAAGGGTACAGCCATATCCATCCATCCATCCATCCATCCGTCATCTCAATCTCTCGTCTCATTTTTGACGGGGCGCCGGCCCATAAACATGCGTGCAATATGGCGGCTGGGCGAAGGTACGCTAGACGGCATTAGCGGTGCAGCTCTTCTCCGATTGGCAGCTGCGCGGGGTTGCGCCGGGTGGCGAGCTGTCATTCCCCAGATCATCGCTGTACGAGTGCGCTTGTCGGATCGTGCATGGACGACAAGGGGCGCCAAGTGCGGAAGGCTGTTGCGGCTCGTGCTCGTCGGCTGAACCCCACCACGGACAGGAGAATGTGCATAGACGACGCCTTTGCAAACTTTAAATGTCACGCCCGAGCAAGGACCCCTATCGCTCCATTTTAACGACCACAGGGCGGTAATCATGAAGGCAAAAAGACAATGGGTCGTCGAAGTTTGAATAAAATTTCGCACACACTATCGCCTTGATTACTAGCTGCTAGGCGAAACCATTGAAGTGCTATCACTTTGATTTGCTGGGTAAAACTATTGAAGATTTCACGCTGTAATTATGACTGCTTCACGGGCTTCGCACCAAACTCTTAAATCATTCACCCCGTGGACGTGCTGTGATTTTTTGACGCCTCTCCCCTTGAGAGAGGGCACGCAGTTTCGGGTAGCTGCTCGCTCTCTTTCTGCACTGGGAGAGGAGGCGGTGCCACGCCTGAAAGCCTCGCACTGCAACAAGTGCATGTGTTCAGGCCTTAAGACTTTGACCCTGGCGAGTTAATTCATAGCAATAGGAAGACAGTGCTCGTGTGTGGTATGTCTTCTTCCTCCCTTGTCTCTGTCGCGCTATGCTTTCCTATTGCTATAACTATTGTAAATATGCCGTCAGCTTGATATCTAAAACCATGTTTAACTGCTTTCTTCAAATACAAAGTTGGGAAGTTCACGAAAAGGACTTTCTAGGTGGCTCGCCGGAACTGGGCCGATATTGGCACAACAGTGGTAAACATTGGCCGAAGTAATAGTCCCATAATAAACTTGTAAGAACGAAAGAAGGGGGATTTGAAGGGCTTGTTTTTTTTTTTGTTAAGCTTGACGTTAATCATGACTAATGAACAGGAAAGCCTAGGAAAGTACGAGGATGGCATTTTCAGCAACTATGATGCAAATGCGAATAAAGAAAAGTGGATGAATAGATATGACTTGCTGCTGGAAGGGAGCGAACCTATGACATTCTGTGTGTTGTTCATATTTTATTGTCATGTTTAAAACTCGCAAAAAAAACCCGCTGTGTCGTGCAGCTCAGCTGGAGAACTTTGAAGCTGTACATGGAGTCGCTCATTTCGCAGTACTTTCATGCGCAACAAAATGGCATTTCAGAATTACCTAGTGTATATTATCCATCGCCGCTTTATTCTATGCTGCTTAAGAAATAAAGGTAGTTGAAGCTGAGAACCGGCACAGCATTCACAGCAACTAGTGTGCATTTCGCGGCCTTTTGCGTGTATACTCCTTGATCAGACACTATGGCTGGTACGCTTTCTGTTGCACTAAAGAAGGCTATAGACTCCTGGGAACGTTTTTTAAAGCTTGGTTAATGTCTTGTTTGTCTGAGAGATCACAGGGTTGTTAAGCGTGGCGTGAGCAGAATGAACCTGGTAACGTACACGGACCACGAGTAATACACGCGGCTGTGTGAAGTACGTGTCCCTTGCATTGTTCGTTCCATGTGTCTTTGCGTAGCGCTTAAAACGACTCTGTCGACTCTTCATTTGAACCGACGCAGGTGCGAACCCTGGACAACGACGGCAAGAAGTCGATCCGGTCGCTGACGGGCCTCCAGCGGGACGCCGAGGTTGTCTTCGTGCCCAAGGGCACGGCCGAGGAGCCCCTGCTTTCCCCAGCCTCGCGACCGGGTCTTCCGGACTTTCTCAAAGACAGCTCGGCACCGGGCGATCTCTCGCGGGCCATCAGCGAACCGGACCTGGGCGCACACCCGGACTCCGGTCTTGGCGAGGACGAGCCGACCACGGGTTCCAGCATGTTTGAGCGCCCGGGCTTCGGCAGCGTCGCGTTTCGCAACTCCATCTCGGGCACGCTGCTGTCCCTGCCTTCGTGTCGCATCGACGACGAAGAGGTGGGCAGCATCGCCTTGCCCTGCGGGAGCGTCGTCGACTCCATCGGCTCTGCTGGCAGTCTGGCCCAGAGGCAGAGCGTCCTGCCCTGGGAAGACGTCGAGGACGTATACTACGAGGAAGACGAAGAGGATGAAGAGGAAGACGGCGGCGGGACCCCACCAGCGATCGTGGTGTTCCTGGCGGCTCACGGCCTGGCCGAGTACGTGGACCTCTTTTCGAGGGAGAAGGTGGACCTGGATGCCCTGACACTACTGGGTGAGGAAGACCTCAAGACCATGGGCGTGCCCCTGGGACCCAGGAAGAAGCTGCTCAGGGCGGTCGAGCAGAGACGGGTTGCCTTTGAGGATCCTGGAGAAGTGGCCGACTCGAGGCTTTAGAGGTTGACATCGTGGTCCAGAGAGACGAGACAGAGGACCCGAGAGATGTGCCTTGAAGAAGACTTGCTTCTCGTCGACTGTCGTGTGATCGTTGTGCGTGTGTGTGATGTGTGCCAGCTTCCGAGAGTGGTTCCGAACCGCTGGATTCTGAGAGGCAAATGAACAACCATTTTTGTTTTTTTCTTTACTGTCCTGTATTTGAATCGACTTGGAAACGAACTCGTTCTTTTTATTTAAGTTTCCAGGATACCATCAAAGACCGCAGAAGATGTGTTCTGTTGGCAGAAACTGCTGCATGCTTGTGGAATGGTATTAGGAGCCATGGGTGCATCTTGGTGATGAACTGGCAAAGCGATGAGATGCTGGCTACCTGTTATACGTTCATTTTAGACACACAGAAAAAGAACAGGACAAATAAAGAGAAGGTACAGGACAGGCACTGATGCAGCTTGTTCTGCACCTTCTGTTGTTTTTTGTCTTTTTGGGATGTTAAAATGAACGTTTTGGTGGTGCCCGACCTTTTCACAAATCCACGTTGTAGACTGAAAGAGCGAGTATGCAATGGAGCCTAATGGAGAGCTCAAGATGTAAGCCTCACTAGTGACCCAAGAGTCCTGGAATGCCAGACTTTGATTTTTTTGCTGTGAAAGAAGTGACAACGTCTGGGATCTGCTTTCTCTCGTATGAATAGCCACTTGCAATTACTTAAAAAAAGCTCTTGTCATTTGAGGTAGCTTGGACACGTTACTTTGTTCCACGCCTGTTCTAAACAAACGTCTGTTTTTTGGTTCACAAGTACAGTAACGTTTGTAACTCCAGAACACACGGTACATGTGCACGCTTCAAAGAGTTTTCGTAGTTCAGGGAGTTTCCTTTTTTTTTTTCTTATACCCGAGGTCTTAGTCAAGATGATTTCAGAATACTGCAGAAAGCTAGAAATCGTACATGTGTCCTCGCACATGGGTGTTGTAGACTTGGCGAAAAGAAAGGCAGATGGAGAGCTAGACTTAGGTTTACTGTAGGCACGACATTCGCTTCGCTACAAGTTGCGCAAAGCAGGATAACACGCTTGACTGAGAGCACAAACTGGCACATTCAATGCTTGTATGCGGCATCCATCTTTGGACGGGGTGCTTCGGGTCAGCTAATAATCGGCACAACATTCATCCTGTCCACAGAGGCTTGTTCAGGATTCTACTCAGCAGGGGGGGCATGTTCCTTTGTTAATTAAGTCCTAAAAAACGCAAGCTTTGCCAGGAATGCAAAAATGAAAGTGATGCATTGACTTGTTTCTCACAGCCTATCCGGGAGCGAGTGGGAGCTAAACGGATCTTTGAGTTCAATATCAGGGCTGCTCAGCTGCCAATATGGCCAAAATCCTGTCCTTAAACAATGATGGTACAGATCCCAGTGAGTAAATGTATGAGGCAGACATGGCACCTCCCACTTCTTGAAAGCCCCAGAGTGCGCTCACCAACAAGTGGGTCTAAAGTTAATTCATATGCTTTCTATACAAAAAAACTCTAGCTGGGTTGTTAAACAAACTAGCAACTTGCTGTGCTGGCTGCACCAACAATTGATAACTGATGTGAGGGATTACATAAGCTTTCCATAAATGTAGGTGCAAGTCGAAAATTGTCCGGTCTATAAAGCATTTCACAGGAATATTACGAGAAGGCGGGCTAGTTGGTTTGGCTGCACACTGAAACTTTTGCACACACAACAAGAAGAAAAAAACGAAGGATTCACAAGGACCAACTCAGTCCTTGTACACTGTCCTTGTGCACTGGTCCTTGTGAACCTTCCGTGTCTGTGAAAAGGTCTATAGTTCCGAGTAGAATCAATTAGAAATCCATCTCACCACACACACTTCGGAAAGAAGTGTTTCTAGAAATGTTACGCACCTATAGCTTTAAACATGCACTGGGCGTTGTTGCACTAACTATTTGTGGCAAGGAGATGTGGCTATTTTTAAGGGAAATAACAGTCAGGTCTATCATGTGAATTACCAGAAAAGGCACGCACGATAGTGTTCAACGGGAGAGCTGGGAGGCACTGACTTATTTGCCAGGCACGTGTCCTTGAAATCGCGGCCTGTCACGCGATCAGTCGGGAGGTTATATTCCTTCTATGCTGTGGCTTGGATAGAACCGCACAGTCATTCGTGAAGTCAGAGACCGCGAGTGTCATTAAACCGGGTCTATAAGTGGTTATTGACTTTCATAGGATAACGAAGAGTGCAGTACGTTCATCTATCAAAAACTTGGCAAGGTTTCTTAGAGTATCACGAATTAATGAAATGGCTAAGATATCATGGAAACTTTGACATCGCTGTGGTGTCACGAGCCGCCTAATATGCCTCGTCCCCCCTCCTTTAGAAAAAACTCTGTTGCTCTCAAAATGAACATGCATACTGCATTTGTCACTCTGACACCCAGATAATTTTTTTTATGGTAGACACACGTCATTGAGTGGCAAACGCTAAAGAAGCGCTGATAGTTGTGTGTGACCTTTTGAGACGCCAAATAAATAAATGAATCAAATATGTGACTTGTTGTTTCTTAGAAAATCGCCTACTAGTAGTGACAGCGTAAAGAAAATTCGGTGAGTTAGCAATTATCATTATCGTTAGCCTGACTACACCCACAGTAGAAAAAAAGGCCTCTCCCATGTACGGCCAGTCGACTCGGTCCTGTGCTTGCTTCTACCGCTTTCTACCCGCAAACTTCCTAATCTCATCTGCCCACCTAACTTTCCGTCTCCCGTTCACCCGCTTGCCTTCTCTTGGAATCCAGTCTGTGATCTTTGATGACCATCCGTTATCTTGCCATTGCGCTGCGTGCCCTTCCCATGACCATTTCTTCTTCTCACAGCAATTATTTAAGCAATAATGATATGCAAAACTGGAACAGAAGTGAATATTTATATTCAGCATGCATGTAACAATGTTGCAGTTCGTCAACAAATGTTACTATAATATTTGTGGTTCATTTTCCCCAAGCCACCATATTATTATGAGAGACTTCATAGTGGAGGGCTCTGGATATTTCGACCACCTGGGGTTCTTTAATGTGCACCTTAATCTGAGCACAAGAGCCTACACCATGCTCGCCTCCATTGAAAATGCAGCCGCCGCTTCCGGGATTTGATCCCGTGACCTGCGGGTCAGCAGCTCAGTGCCTTAGCCACTGGACCACCGTGGCGGATCGTCAACAAAGGTTATAATAAAAAAACAAGTCTTTCGATTTGACTTTTGGGGCTGAATATTCTTAGCCAACACCCACGTGACATCATCAAGGTTGCTCACCGACAGACGCAGAAAGGCGTGGAGGTGTCCTGACGTTATGTCGGGCCACATAGAACTGCCTAGCACGCAGCATGTTGGCCACGAGCCGCCGGTTGCTGACCTTTGCTTCCAATGACGGAGACATAATAAAATCAACAAGGTAAGTAGTGGAGAAGCACAAAAGATTAAAAACACTGCAGAGCCAGGTTTTTTTTTATTCAGATACCCTAAAGGCCCCGAAGGGCATTACATAGTGGGGGGGGGGGGGGAAAACAATGTGTTGAGTACATTTCAATTCAAGAGCAAACACAGTCAAGAGCGGGCATGTAACACAAACAAAAATAAATAGAAAAGAAATACAAAGCAAGGGCACATAGTACATGGTTCATGGCTCTGATAATAAAAATCGCTTCAAGTGGTTTACAAACAAATCGTGATTATGAATTGTGGCAACATCTTCTGGTAATCGATTCCAATGAAAGATGGCCAAGAACAATGGGGATTGACGAAGAAGAGTACGGGCAAACAAGGGAAGGACTTTGAAAGGGTGATCTAGACGCGGAAAAATGCGATGGGCAGGTTTGATATGCGATGCAGCAAATGACGACAAGGTTCGTATTAGAATGACGAGGTTCGTATTAGAATGCGAGTCTACGAATAAAAGCGGGGAGCCTACCCACTATGAGCTTAGGGTCAACCTTGACGATGGGCCTGCCGCACTTTTAAAGATTACAGGGTCTCTCGCGCATTCGCCTGAGGCGTCTCAAAGGTGAAAAACCATCTTGATTTTCTTCTCGTCTTCGACCTCCCTTTCCTGGAACGTCACGTCCAGGCCATGCGTGACGTTACCGCTCAAGTCACGTGATCTTACCACGTGACGGCGAACGGAGGTTTCGCTAACGCGTTTTTTTATCCTAGCCGTGGCCTCCAGATATTATCTCCGGCAGCCGGAGTTAATCTCGGAGGCCACTTTTTGGACATAAAGTTTCAAGCTTCGCTCAATAGTTAAGGCCTTCGGAGCATGAGGCCTTCGGAGCATGAGGAACTGGGCTCGAATTTCATGGCTGTGATGAAAGTTTCTTTATTGCGATAGCGAATATATGAAGACTCTCGCCGGTTTTTTTTTTTTTTTTGCCGTCGCCGTGATGTCTCGCATAACGTCTAGATTGATGACATACCCTCCTCGCATTGTATGTTCTACCACTGGTAAAAGCGCGTCAGCGGGTGTTCTGAGCGCAGCCGACGAAAAAATCAAACGAGCTTGCCCATCTCCGTCGCTCGAAGGGCGAATGCAATAACACACCTGGCTCAGTAGACCTGCCCTCGAAGCGCGAGGCACTAGGTTTGAATCTCGTATGGCTGTAAGAATATTTCTTGCTGTGTTGCAGGGAAACACCCATATATGTTCAGAAGTATTCGAGCCGAGAAAGCGTAGGTGCTCAGCTAAGTTGTTAAAGCAGTCGCTTTTGGAGCGTGAGGGACTGCGTTCGAATCTCACTACTGCTATGACAGTTTCTCGCTCGGTAAGTATAAAACACTCGTATGGTTCAGAAACTTGCTTGCCTTCGTTGAGCCTTACCGTAAGTGATAATGGGCTCCATTTTTAAAACTCCTTTAAAGCATCTATTGCGGTGAATCCAATGCATTAGGGAAACCTCCAACTCTTAAGCAGCATGACACTAAAATTTTTCAACCGTCTTATTTGCAATAGGTAGCTTATAATCGGCAAGCTTTTCCTGATGCGTTGGCTTCACTGCAATAGATCTCAAAAACAGTAAAAAAAAGTTGAGGCCCTTATCACCCCCGATAAGTCAAATTTTGCCTGACGTTAAACATTAGAGCGATGCGCCATCTATGTGAACTTTCCGAATTGAAAGTTCCCCTCGTACATTGGCTTCACCACACAAATGGCCAAAAAAACGGTCAAAAAAGTTTCGCCCCTTATCACACCTGATAAGGCCCAACTTTTGTCTGAAGTCACACCTCGCAGCCATGCACCATTTACGCGCACTTTCCGAATTAAAAGTTCCCCTGGTACCTTGGCTTCACCGTACGAATGGCTGAAAATGGTCGATAAAGTTTAGCTCCTTATCACACCTGATAAGGCTCAACTTTTGTCTGACGTCACACCTCGCAGTCATGCACCATCTACGCGCACTTTCCGAATTAAAAATTCTCCTGGTAGGTTGGCTTCACTGCACGAAAGGCCAAAAACGTTCGAAAAAGTTTAGCCCCTTATCACACCTGATAAGGCCCAACTTTTGCCTGATGTCACACCTCGCAGTGATGCACCATCTACGCGCACTTTCCGAATTAAAAGTTCCCCTGGTACGTTGGCTTCACCGTACGAAGGGCCGAAAACGATCGAAAAAGTTTAGCCCCTTATCACACCTGATAAGGCTCAACTTTTGTCTGATGTCACACCTCGCAGTGATGCACCATCTACGCGCACTTTCCGAATTAAAAGTTCGCCTGGTACGTTGGCTTCACCGCACGAATGGCCGAAAACGGTCGAAAAAGTTTAGCCCCTTATCACACCTGATAAGGCTCAACTTTTGTCTGACGTCACAGGTGGCAGTGATGGGCCGCTTGCGCGTTCATTCTGTGAAAGGTTCTGCTGATGCGCTGGTTTCATGACAATACAGGCCAAAACCAGCCGAAAAAGTTGAGGCCCTTATCAACCACGATAAGGCTAAACTTTTTCGCCTGCTTTTGGCCTTTGTTGCAGTGAAGCCAGCATACCAAGGGGAACTTTTAACTCAGAAATCGCGCATATATGGCACATTGTTGCAAGTTGTGACGTCAAACAAAAGTTGACCGTTATCGTGGGTGATAAGGACCTCAACTTTTTCGGCTGGTTTTGGTGGTTCGTGCAGGTGAAGCCAACGTTCCAGGGGAACTTTTAATTCGTAAAGTGCGCGTAGATGGTGCATCACTGCGAGGTGTGACCTCAGACAAAAGTTGGGCCTTATCAGGTGTGATAAGGGGCTAAACTTTTTCGAACGTTTTCGTCCATTCGTGCGGTGAAGCCAACGTACCAGGGCAACTTTCATTTCAGAAAGCGCGCGTAGATGGTGCATCACTGCGAGGTGTGACGTCAGACAAAAGTTGGGCCTTATCAGGTGTGATAAGGGGCTAAACTTTTTCGAACGTTTTCGTCCATTCGTGCGGTGAAGCCAACGTACCAGGACAACTTTCATTTCAGAAAGCGCGCATAGATGGTGCATCACTGCGAGGTGTGACGTCAGACAAAAGTTGGGCCTTATCAGGTGTGATAAGGGGCTAAACTTTTTCGAACGTTTTCGTTCATTCGTGCGGTGAAGCCAACGTACCAGGGCAACTTTCATTTCAGAAAGCACGCGTAGATGGTGCATCACTGCGAGGTGTGACGTCAGACAAAAGTTGGGCCTTATCAGGTGTGATAAGGGGCTAAACTTTTTCGAACGTTTTCGGCCATTCGTGCGGTGAAGCCAACGTACCAGGGGAACTTTTAATTCAGAAGGCGCGCGTAGATGGTGCATCACTGCCAAATGTGACGTCAGACAAAATTTGAGCCTTATCAGGTGTGATAAGAGGCCAAACTTTTTCGACCGTTTTCGGCCATTCGTGCGGTGAAGCCAACTTACCAGGGGAACTTTTAATTCGGAAAGTTCACATAGATTGGGCATTGCTACAAGGTGTGACGTCAGACAAATGTTTAGCCTTATCGAGTGTGATAAGGGGCAGAACTTTTTCGACCGGTTTTCGGACATTCGTGTGGTGAACCGAACGTACCAAGGGAACTTTTAAATCGAAAAGTGCGCACACATTTTAGTCGTAGCAGTGGAATTGGAACCCAGCCTTCACGCGTCGAAGGCGACCGCTTCAACAAGTAAGCTACCTACGATGTAGCGCTTTTATGCGCGTATGCATTTGAACCGCATGAATGAGTCTTACCGACAAAAAAATAAAAGAAGCTTCAGTCGCCGCAGTGGGATTCGAACCTTGTCCCTCACGTTCTGAATGCGGGCGCTCGAACCACTGAGCTATGTATCAGCAGTTGAAGCGCGTGAATGCACCATGTGCACCTCAACTACATGAATGCTTCCGACTGACAAATAACTTTAGCCGCAGCAGTGACATTCTAACCTAGCATTCACGCTCCGAAAGCACGTGCCGTAACCGTTGAGCCAGGCACCTTGTGTTACGTGGGGGGGTAGCGATGGTCAGACAGATCGGCAGAAGTCGGCAGGATTTCGTCCGCGAGGGCAAGAGCAGAGCAGCGTGCACCAGTGGGCGCACTCCTCAAAGTGATCTCGGAAACCAGACGATGATGTCGTCAGTCTTAAAAAAAAAAAACATTGAACCAGGCGATGATGTCGTCAGTCTTAGAAAAAACATTGACGTGTGTGTTAGTAGTACCACTTCTTTAATCGCAGAAGCAATTAGGCATACGCATTTGGTAATCTGGGCACGGCCTCTTGACTTCTTAAGGGAGCCCGAAAAAGAGTCACCCTGTATGCATACGCCTATATAGCGATGTCAGTCAGTTCTTTTCCGTCAGTTTATTTAAAGTTTTTGTATATACTACTTTTCGGAAAGCTTTCAGCGCCTCATTTGTTTTGCAAGACCTCCGTGACCCACCTTTGACCAAGCGAAAATGTCGTGCGATGAAGCCATCATATGATATCACGTGTTGTTACGTCACAAAGACGTCACAAATTCGGACTGCAGGTGAGGAACACGACTAGGGTGACGCCAACGCCCCCCCATTTTTTTCGGTCCGATGAGGCATCTAAGGTTTTCACCTTTACATAGATGGCGTCACTGCAGCTCTACGTCGCCGGCGCTCTCGGGAGTGTGTGCAAAGTCGGCCATGTTTGTGCGGGCACTACTTGTCTTGTCGGGCACTACTTGACTCGCGTCTTATATTAGCCGCAGCTTTATGAAGTAAATAGTGCATAAAATTAGGATATAATACAAAACTAAAAGAAAACGTTGGTGCTTGCGGGCTTTGAACGTATACAAGCCTTCTTATTAAAGGCGAGTGTCTTCCCGTTTGAGCTAGACCTGCGCCACCTGTATAGCAGGCCTATGCACTCTCTGTTGTGACACCGTGCCACAGGAAGCGAAGCTTTGACGTCACTGCTTTCGTAACGCCGGGAATGGCAATGGAAAACTCTGTCCTAGTAGTGTGATGCAATACGTGTCCCCTGCGATTAGCTCCGGCAGCATGCTGTCGGAGCTAATTGCGGAGGCTACGCGTGATAAGCCTGCTACCTAGGTGGCGTCCAGCATAGTGCGTGCCTCGCGTCTAAGTTATGCCTGCTGACGTTACCTGCTGCCGTGCGTACGTTGTCCTTCGTGGCCAGTATTTCTCCTTGCTCTGGTATACCTATGAAACATGACACCGGGGAACAAAATTACGGGCTTGTGAAAGACACTAAGAAGACCAGCTTTTTAAAACAAAATTTTATTGCCAACAGAAGCAGTCTTTCAACTGCCGCGTCATTTGTGATCTCGTAATCCATCATCCGCTGCTTCTAGCCCAGCTATGCTATGTCCATGCTATGCCCTGACAACATGGGTATAGCATAGGTAAAGCTAAATTGGTGTGAGTGAAACATGGTCCAGCAAGTTGAGCTTGGTATAGAAAGGGTAGCCACGCGGAGAGATTAGATAGATAGATAGATAGATAGATAGATAGATAGATAGATAGATAGATAGATAGATAGATAGATAGATAGATAGATAGATAGATAGATAGATAGTACAGCAAATGCGAAGCCATGGCAGGAGCTTCGCAGGTGGTGTGGAGAGGAGAAAACAGAAGCGCGATTGGCTGCGACGGCGGAAAGAGTCGACGAATGGTGGCGCGCGCACGAGCGCTGGTGAGAGAGAAGGAAAGCATTGAAGAAAGGAAGCTAGTGTGAAGGAAGGGGATGGCAAAGCTTCGTCGCCGCATTTCCCTTGCCCCCTTTTGCCAAACAAGTCTTTTGGACACATTTCAGAATAACTGTAAAAAAAGTAAAACGATGCTTTGATGCCCTCAAAAAGAATGTTTTCATCCACTCCTCACATAAGTACGCCTTTGGCCTCTGGCTTTCCGGCATTAAATATTGGAAGCAAACAGTTCTTGGAATGCAACATCAGGGACATTCGGCTCTATGACGCATCATTTCCTTTATTATGACGCATAGAAGTACGTATACTACGAGTATACGGTCAGCTGAAATATAAGTTCAGAAACCTCGTGGGTCTACTTTTGTGCCATGAATATGTGCTTATATTCAAATAAAATAACGTTCTAGTCATGCGCATCGCATTAGCGCACTTCAAGTCACCCACGCGAAAGCGGTCTTTCTCACGTCACTATTGCTGTACCGAGACCTGGCCGCTTTTACTGGGTGGACGCCAACACTAGTAGCAGTAGCACAGCAAAAGTAGCGGGAGCCACAGCAACAACGGACCTTGAACCATTTCCAGCTTGATTGGCTCAAGTGGGCCCCGCTAGATGACACCACCTATACAGCCAACAAACTCTTGAAGTTGTGCTCCCGCACCTGCGGTAGTAGCAAAACTGGGTGCAAAATAAAACACGGTGTCTGCTTTATTTCTTGCATCACCTGTGTGGTATATGGCATACCTCTGGTATGTGGCAGGATCTACATCGGGCAAACGGGACGTTGCATAAACGAGCGTCTTAGGGAACATGCGCAAAAAATAGTTAACAAGGTAGACAAAGGGGCACATCTTGTTGCTCACTTGCAATCCTGCATTGGATGTTCGCCACGGTTTCATGATACGATGATTCTGGGCAGGAGCAGGAATGAAGATGCAAGACTTGCTTTGGAGGCTTATCATATTAAGAAAAGCGGAGCTGACTGTATCAGTGATACTTCCGTTTCTTTGCATGCCATCGAATATGAATTTTTGCGTACACATCTTGGTTAAGATATCGTGTTCTACAAGTGTAATATGACAACACGCGTGTACATTCAGGTGTGTGGTGTGATGTGTTAAGGTTTAGGAATTTTTCGTTTTTACGTATACGATACGAAGCTGGGCGTGCGCATGCAATGTATGTGGTTTCGGCATATATATGCGTTGCTGTGTGAAGAATAAAGTAGTTGTTAGTTTGGCGTCAATCTGTTTCTTTCCTCGCCTTCTTTTTTCCTTTTTCCGTATTGTTTGCGCCAAAGAAGTTAACTTCTTTTTTGTGGTATACAGCCTAACCAGGCGAAGACTCAACGACTCAACTTTTGAACCCCACGCGCCATTCCGCATCGTAACGCCAGACAGCTTTGTTCAAAATAAATCAAACAGAAACCGACAAGCAGCACTTTATTCCTCTTGATGCATAAAAGGTTCTTTTTTTATTGCAGCTAGTTTGAATACTAGTGATCAATTGTAGTCGGGCGCTCTCACGTCGTCGGGACGAACTTCCAAGATTTCCCACTATTGGCGCACGTGGTGCGATACATTTAGCTTAATTTCTCAGTAAGTAGGACACTGCTGGTGATAATATTGCAGTATTAAACGTTGTCATACACTGAGCTTTCACTATGACATGAATTGTTATTTGCCCTTAGTGTCCCTTCAAAGCAGGGACGACGGAGGCTGCAAGCCAAAAACAAATAAGGGTTAGCCCTGGTTACACGAGACAGGGACACGGCGACCCTGATCCTCAGGCAGCTGCAATCGGCTGACGCGGTTGACAGTATCCGTTCCTTCCTGGAACATACCTCTCTTCAAGACTGCGCGCAGGCACTGCCCCTTTTGAAGGGCACAGGCGGGACACGCGCACTGGACCTGTCTCGATGTAGCCGGTGTGCGTGGTTACCACAGATATCCCTTCAAGAAGGCCGGATGGGTAACAAAGGTCGGCGTATAGACCCTCTCACTGTTTGCAAGCACAGTTCCTTGGCGACATTCCGTTTCGCCCACTGATGTGCCAAAGTATAGCATAGGTGGACAAGAAGAGCTTTAGAAAATAGCCCACCGATTTTCTACACTTTCTTTCCCTTGTATGTCAAAATATGTTCAAATAAAGGTTCTTTTGCGATACATGACAATTATAAGAGCTCTACTCGAACTATAAGCCTCGAACTCTACTTACGTTCTTTTAATCGGAAAAAAAAAACTAAGAGAAATTTGTTACATTTAAAAGGAACTTGAAGACGTGCCATCAATTTCGACGTTAGGAGCTGGTAAATAAGGTAACCGGAAGTTTTCTGGGGTACAACACTTGCAATCTTGAAACTGTCTATAGACCCTTTCAACGTTTACAAATAGAGCCCCTTGATGACTTTCGGTCAATAGCCTTAGAAAATAGCCCGCTGATTTTCTAAAGTTTCCTCCTCTTATTTGGCAAAACATATTCAGATATATGTCTTTGAGCTACGTAAATATTATGAAAGATTCCCCAGTACTTCGCGCACGTTTCTTTCATGTGAAAAATGAGAGACACTTTCTTACGCTCGAAAGTAAATTGAAAACGTGCATTCAGTTTAGAAGCTAGCAAATGAGGTGACCGGAAGTTTTCTGGGGTGCAACACTTGTGACCTTGAAACCACCCATACTGTCCGGCCGCAGGAACCGCTACACGTAGCCGGTACAAATACAAACCAACAAACATTCTTCTCACCACCACCACCACCACAAATATAAGCCGTTCGCCAAACAACGAGGCGATTACAACATCAATGTACTTGCGGGAAGAAAAGAAAACCTAGCACGAAGAAAGGAAATGCGTCATCTTTCCAAAATCATCTCCTTTTACGTTACGGCGTACGCAAATTGTACCACTTGCTCGGCAGTGTCGGTGCCCGGCTGGGTGGCCAAACTCTGACGTGGAATGTCCGGATCTCCGGCAGCTCCATCTTGTGCAGAAAAAAAAAAGGGGGGGGGGGGTGATATCACAGAAGTCAATAGGGCCATACACTTGATTGGTTATGCAATCTGTCAACATGTACGAAAGCTTAGATTTCTGAGTGATTCCAGAAGGCCTCTTGATGCATAAAGGTTCTTTTTTTTATTGCAGCTAGTTTGAATACTAGTGATCAATTGTAGTCGGGCGCTCTCACGTCGTCGGGAACGAACTTTCCAAGATTTCCCACTATTGGCGCACGTGGTGCGATACATTTAGCTTAATTTCTCAGTAAGTAGGACACTGCTGGTGATAATATTGCAGTATTAACGTTGTCTACACTGAGCTTTCACTATGACATGAATTGTTATTTGCCCTAGTGTCCCTTCCAAAGCAGGGACGACGGAGGCTGCAAGCCAAAAACAAATAAGGGTTTAGCCTGGTTACACGAGACAGGGACAACGGCGACCTGATCCTCAGGCAAGCTGCAATCGGCTGACGCGGTTGACAGTATTCCGTTCCTTCCTGGAACATACCTCTCTTCAAGACTGCGCGCAGGCACTGCCCCTTTTGAAGGGCACAGGCGGGACACGCGCACTGGACCTGTCTCGATGTAGCCGGTGTGCGTGGTTACCACAGATATCCCTTCAAGAAGGCCGGATGGGTAACAAAGGTCGGCGTATAGACCCTCTCACTGTTTGCAAGCACAGTTCCTTGGCGACATTCCGTTTCGCCCACTGATGTGCCAAGTATAGCATAGGTGGACAAGAAGAGCTTTAGAAAATAGCCCACCGATTTTCTACACTTTCTTTCCCTTGTATGTCAAAATATGTTCAAATAAAGGTTCTTTTGCGATACATGACAATTATAAGAGCTCTACTCGAACTATAAGCCTCGAACTCTACTTACGTTCTTTTAATCGGAAAAAAAAAACTAAGAGAAATTTGTTACATTTAAAAGGAACTTGAAGACGTGCCATCAATTTCGACGTTAGGAGCTGGTAAATAAGGTAACCGGAAGTTTTCTGGGGTACAACACTTGCAATCTTGAAACTGTCTATAGACCCTTTCAACGTTTACAAATAGAGCCCCTTGATGACTTTCGGTCAATAGCCTTAGAAAATAGCCCGCTGATTTTCTAAAGTTTCCTCCTCTTATTTGGCAAAACATATTCAGATATATGTTCTTTTGAGCTACGTAAATATTATGAAAGATTCCCCAGTACTTCGCGCACGTTTCTTTCATGTGAAAAATGAGAGACACTTTCTTACGCTCGAAAGTAAATTGAAAACGTGCATTCAGTTTAGAAGCTAGCAAATGAGGTGACCGGAAGTTTTCTGGGGTGCAACACTTGTGACCTTGAAACCACCCATACTGTCCGGCCGCAGGAACCGCTACACGTAGCCGGTACAAATACAAACCAACAAACATTCTTCTCACCACCACCACCACCACAAATATAAGCCGTTCGCCAAACAACGAGGCGATTACAACATCAATGTACTTGCGGGAAGAAAAGAAAACCTAGCACGAAGAAAGGAAATGCGTCATCTTTCCAAAATCATCTCCTTTTACGTTACGGCGTACGCAAATTGTACCACTTGCTCGGCAGTGTCGGTGCCCGGCTGGGTGGCCAAACTCTGACGTGGAATGTCCGGATCTCCGGCAGCTCCATCTTGTGCAGAAAAAAAAAAGGGGGGGGGGGGGTGATATCACAGAAGTCAATAGGGCCATACACTTGATTGGTTATGCAATCTGTCAACATGTACGAAAGCTTAGATTTCTGAGTGATTCCAGAAGGCCCGTCCCACCTGTTAGCCAGAGAAGCTGAAAAACCTTTCGAAACCTCAGTGATGGGGTGCGTGCGTTTTAACAGCAAGTCCACAAGGTGAAATTCAATATTCTGACGCTTATAATATTGTCCGGACTGTTCCAAGCGGGATACATTGAATCGCTGCCTGACATTGAGCCTCTGCCTGGGGGCCTGTACATATCTGCAAATGTGTTCTGACTTTGTTCCTCGTGCTCCTCTTTTGGCACCATTTATTTTGAGTACCTGCCATTTATTCAACTTTGTATTAGACACCACCATTGCAACTGCACCGTTTTTGCATGCCCTCCCTCTGTAAGTTATGTTATATTACCACATTGTAATGTTTTGTACTCTGTTGCTTCTGTTATATTTTGTGTTTTCTTTTCTCGCACTCCTTAATCGATGTCCCTACGGGATCCTGTAAGGTAACGTGAATGAATAAATAAATAAATAAATCTGCAAGCTTTCCATAAGGTCTCGGAGAAGTGGTAGCACATATTAGAGCATTGTCTTACGGAAGACTAAATTCTTTGCCCAGACTAAGTTGAACAGGAGCGAAACCTGTTGACCCATTCATTGTCGTGCTAGTCGCCAACACTTTCTGCCAGTTTCGAATCCCAGTATTTGTGAGGATCAGTACGCACGACCAAGCTCGTGACCAGGAATTCACTCCGGGTGGGGGTAGGGGGGGGGCATTGTTAAAGATTTAAATTTGGAACAGGTAACGGGGAAAAACCTGCATGTTTTTATCATAAAATACCGAATTTGAAGAAGTATAAAAGAAGGCTTAGATTAAGAAGAAAACAGGCAAAATCATTCAACGTCACCGACATCGTGCAGTGTAAAAATGAGCACTGCTATTTCAATAAAAGCATCATTTTGAATCACCACGATGAGCTGATGATTATGGCCAAATCAACATTAGCAAATCGTTTGATAGGCTGCCAATTTAAATGTGGATCTGCCAAGCTCGCGACCTTGAAATTCGGGATATTCATAAAACCGAGTAGTAGGGGTGGCAATAAAAAAAAAAAAAGAAAACTGGTGCACAGTTTTGCTTTTTTTTAGGGAAAGAGAAATGTCACACTGCTTGAAATGATTGCCAATGGCTTATTTAGATGTCAGTGATCATAGTGATACTCAGAATTAGGCGGCGTACACAAGCAGGAGTAATTGAACAAAATGTGCTGTGTCCCGTTGACTATAACGCTAACAGCCTCTTCCACATCTTAACACGCTTTTCCGCAGGACACTTCTGTACTGCGGCCAAAGCGGCTTGAACTCTCTGCACAGGTTTGAACCAAAGACAAGAAAATGTCGAACGACTGCATCCACCCCCCCCCCCCCCCCCCCCCCCCATTTTTTTTTCTTTCACGGTGGCTTAGGTGAACCTTCAGCTCGCTTGCATGGCGCGTTCGACCAGTTAAAGTAACAACGGCGCTCGCCCATTGGCCCGGCGACGGCACCGGAGATCCCTCCTGGACCGTGGCCGGGACGACGCCACTTCAAGAAAAACAAGAAAAAAATGTTTTATGTGCTGGCAATTCCGGCGTTCACCGCACCTCGAGCTTGTTCGCGCGTTGGAAACGCGGCATACGCTCCCAACTTTAGTTTCTAACATGCCACAGCTACGTTTTCAAACGTTGGTGCCTACAGCAACGCATTTTTGTCTTGGAAGTTCCGTCGTCCCGCCGACAGGTATCCGCTGTGGTCAGCGGACCGATGGGCGCACAGCGTTGTTACTTTATCTGGTCGATCGCGTGTCGATAGTGTCCTCACCTAACGAGTATACACCTTTTCACAGGAAAAAAAAAAAAACACCGCCATGATGGGCTGTGCGCGGGAGTACAAAGGCTAAGAACGCAGCGTTGTCAGTGCATTTTCGAGGGAACGCGCCAATCTGCACAGCCCAGAGAGGGCTATGGCGGCGCCCAGGGAGGCGATCATGAAAAGGTGAATAGGTGACCCGTAAAATGGGCAATCGCAGGGAACTGTGGGATACGACGGCATTTTCGTACAGCTCTGTTGAAAAAAAAAACACCTCTCCGTGCAATAACAGTGCTTTAGAAGTTGGTTTTTTTGTTTTTGCCAACCATGACTTGCCAACTTGTTTTTGCCAACCATGACCATGACAAGCTACGAAAGGCATGAACGGCAAGGAAACTTCTTTATCGCACTGAAATGATCTGCAATGTTTTTATGCTGCTCGGGGGTGACTGTCAGTTTGGCTAGCAGATCAGTCGATACAGAAAACAGTTTTCATTGTATGATACGTTACTGCTGTTAAAAAAAAAAATCACCATTTTAAAGATCTCAGGGGATGCGGATGACTGTGGCAGTATGCTAAAAGTTCATTTCGGGATCACTGCTTCGGCCGACATCGTCGGTCGATCGGCATGAAGCGCAGCCCTTATTGAGTGCGTTGAGATATCTTCTTTTTCTAACCTCCCTACTGAAACGTTCCGTATGTGAGTCCAATAATTCCATATGTTTCCATAAAGAATACGTATGTTTCTTATATATTTTCCATATATTTCCGTAAGATTCTTACGGAAACATACGGAATTATTGGACATCGCATACGGAACGTTTCAGTAGGGCTTCAGCGCGCTATAAGATGTATTTCATAGTCGAAGCCAGATGCTCATTTAAACGCTGACCTTGATCAAGCTGCACGGCACGGTGGCACATAAACAATACAGTCAGACATTGACGGCGCCGAATAATCGAAACCCTCCACTTTTTTTAACGCACTCCTTCTTTCGGGTGCCGTCCTGCGCACAGTTTGACCAAGATAACGCAAATGGACTCGTCCAGCGCTTCGTGTAAACATACTCTTGAGTGAAGCTTTTGTGTTTTTTGTCATATATGAGTGCAATGGCCGGTGCTCATCTCGTATGGGAAGTCAATTTCACCAGCGCGTTCCCATAATATATTTCATATATAGGCGCTTGCGTGACAATTTATTTCTCAATATATTATTCGCAGCAAATTCAAGCGTAAGCTTTTTCTTTCTTTTTTTTTTAGTGTGGAATGCACACGTATCTGTGATAAAATGGTTTTCGCACACTCTTCAGCTTCAACGTTCCGTACTCAAAGGCTACCTGTGGCTCACTTGACGGCCTCAGCTTGCCTCATTTTTCTTCCTTCGTTCCATGGGAATCGATACACGCCATTTGCCTTTCACGCTCGAGTAGGAGCAGCCAACGGCTGAACAACTGACCATGATTTATCAGGACGAAGATCAACGGGCGTCCGCGCGTGCATTCCGAATAACCTGATACTTGCCGCGAAGCGGTTCGCCGTCGTCTACTCTTCTCGAACCGGGATACGGGAAATGAAAACAAAGGCCAGAACGTCAATATTTTCACCATAACTTCGGCATGCGGTTTGATCGCATCCGTTGAGATGTGATATGTATTGATGCTCTAAACCATATGCATATATGATAGGTGTAGCATTCAAGGAAACACCCTTGGGTGTAATTTGCGAACATACACATATATTACACCTAAAAATGGGAAATGGGTGTACAAAAGGTGGAATTGCAGAAATTACACCCGTGCGAATAAGTTTGGCAGAAATAATAGGTGCAAGATGGGTGATTTATTGAAAAATCCACCCTTAAGGGTGTGAAATGATTTGCAGTGTAGCAGACGGTGCATCCCACAATTCCTCGCATTTTTACTGGTCACCTATTGGCCGCGAGGGCCTCTGCTAGAGAGACCAGCACTGCGATCGTTTTGATGTCACAGATAGGATGCGTAGTTGTTGGAATACGACTGGCTTGCTTTCGCGACACCACTTGCATCGTACCCCACGGCTGCACGTGTTCTTAGTCGCGATTTTACGATGCAAAGTAGACACGAGAATGCCACCGGGGACACCGATTTGTAGTTTGCTTGCCCGTATTATCAGGTCTTACCGCTTCTTTAAACGCTGAACTTCAAAACAAAGGGAAGCACCCACGGTGTCCACAGCAAAAGCGAAGGAAATGCGGTATTCTGGCTGACAACCCAACCCGGCCTTCCATGAGTGACGTAATCACGTAGGTGGCGCCACGACATGTCCTCGAGGCCACATATTACACCGTGGTTTATGGATAGCGTCTGCGCGCTTCGATTGATGACGCAGACTGCAGGTGGACGACGTGGCTTCCATATTTTGCAGAAGTTAGCATGCATCTGGGAAAACATTGAAGCTGGTTAGGCATTTCAGCGCAGTGTGCCGCAATTTTAGCAAATTTCGCGGTTTTGGCGCAACTCCGCGCAACAACCTGGAAATCGTATCAAATTGTCGCAATCGACGCAGCTGTTGCAGCCGTTATTTTCTTTCGTTGTATATAGCGTGCAAAAATTTACATTAAGATTTAGGCTTACCCTTTCAGTGATGTTAGCTTGCGGGTGATACACAGAGGTGCGCTTATGACAAATTCTCGGGGCGTCGCAGAAGTCCGTGAACACCTTGCTGGTGAAGTACGTCGCGTTGTTCGTAACCAGCTGGACAGGAAACCCGATACTCACGAAGGTTTCTAGAATACAGTCACACACTTTCTGCGAAGTAAGAAACGATTCGACCCGTTTCGTGTGAAATGGTCGGTCACAACAAGCAGATACCGGTTTTACCGCGGGCTCATGGGAGACGGACCTTATGACGTCACACGCTACTATTCGCCAAGGCGACGTACTGACTGCCTTGTCCCTTGCGGCAGATCACTTCGCGGTTTCGCCTTTTGACAAACTGAGTAGCGACGGGCGTAGCGCTCCGTTTTATGCTTGGCCTGTTTCATGTCTGACCAAGTTACCGCACCACACAGCTTCTCGTAAGTGTTCTGCTCTGAAGAGTGACCAGCTAAAGCACTGTCATGTTAATACATTAAGAAATGATTTGCGAAATTTACGGGCGAATAACAACTACAAATGGTGATTGCACATTACCGTCGTCAACCTGGGCAAAATACCAGGAACAAGAGGCCTCCTTCTCCGAGTAGGTATAGCGGTTGATTTTCTCATCATTTCTTGTGTCAGCTGGTCCACGAGCCACCAGCTTTTGCCATACCTTATACGGCAGAGGCCATCGCTTTTCTGCGTTGCAAGAAGCTCTTCTTTGATTACTAATGTACTACCGTGAGCTATACCAGTTCGAACACGTGATCACGTGCTGAATAGCCTCGAAACCTACGTCGGCAAATTCGCAGCGGCAGTAGTTTAAAGCAAACTGGAAACGGCGGCGCGCTTCTGGTATCTGTTTACATTCCCGCCTAGGCATCGATGCTGCAAAGCGGCGGCTTACGGCGCGTTAGTGGATGCCAGCGGTGATATTTATTTTTATTTTATTTATACAAATACCCTAAGGGCCCAAAGAGGGCATTACATAGGGGGGGATGCAAGTGAGTTTACAAAAACGAGGTGTGTACATATAATGGTAAAAAATGCACACAAAAACCATGAAATACTTTAGGTGACATTATAAAAATAGAGCACAATGCGAAGCGGTAACGAGAAAGTTTGGGACAAAAATACACAAGGCAAATACAACAGTAGTGACAAGTTCACAAGATATGCGAATATATTGGGCTAAGGAGGGTTTCCATCGAAAAACACTGTTAGGGCAGCTTGAAATAGAGTTGATTCTGTAAGCGACACTAGAGATGAGGGCAAGGAATTCCATTCTGTAATTGATAACACTAGCGGCGAATTTTGATACAAGTTCGTTCGTGCAAATATTGGTTTTATTTTATGAACATGGTCTCGCCGAGTAGATACATTGGGAGCAGGCAGAAGGTTAGCTCGAGCAAATGTGGAGTTTCCATGATGAAGATTATGAAAAAACACCAGACGTGCAAATTTTCTGCGTGAGCCAAGACTGACAAGATTTAGCCTTTTCTTCAAGGCAGATACACTTACGTAGTGAGAATATGAAGACATGATAAATCGGGCTGCTTTATTTTGAACTGATTCGAGTAGATTGGACAAGTAAGCGAGATGAGGGTGCCAAATTATAGAGGCATATTCCAAAGAAGGCCTTATGAGTGAGATATACGCACGAAGCCTCGTATCAGTGTTTGCGACATGTAGGCGTCGTTTAAGGTATCCTAGTTTTTTGCATGCTTTGGAGGTGACGTGTTCAATGTGCGCATTCCAGTTTAAGTTTGACGTAAAAAGTACACCAAGGTATTTAATCGAGGATACTGAGCCAATGTTAGCACCACGTATTTTATATTGATTAGCGTTCTGGCGAATAGTTGAAGCGAATTGCACGTGTTTAGTCTTTGAAATATTGATTTCCATTTGCCATATGTTGCACCATTCTGTTAGCCTATTTAGGTCTAATTGTAGAGAAATGACGTCACTGTTGCTGGTTATGGGTTTGTAAATGACGCAATCGTCTGCGAAAAGGCGTATTTGAGATGCGAGATTAACGGCTATGTCATTTATGTATATCAAAAATAATAATGGGCCAAGGACGGAGCCTTGGGGAACTCCCGAGATGACGTCAGCACGGGTAGAAAAGCAATCTTGCAAACTGATTACCTGAAATCTATTACTAAGGAATTCTTCAATCCATCGCGTACAGTTGTAATCAAGTTGTAAATTTCTGATTTTAAGTTTGAGGCGATTGTGAGGCACGCGATCAAATGCTTTAGAAAAGTCAATGAAGATGGCGTCTATGTAAAGTTGATTGTGTATTGAAGTGTGAATATCTGTGACGAGTTCGAACAGTTGAGTTTGACATGAGCGATGTTGACGGAATCCATGTTGGTTGTCAAGAAGCAAGTTGTTTTGGTTGAGGTAAGTTATAATGTGGGTATACAAAACATGCTCAAGCAGTTTGCAGGAGATGCATGTTAGAGAAATTGGTCTGTAGTTGGTGGGATCTGTGGAGTCACCTGATTTAAAAACTGGAATCACTAAGGCAGATTTCCAATCTTCTGGTACGCATCCTGTATCCAGCGATTGTTGAAATATTAAAGATAGCAATAAAGACGAGTAATGGGACGTAAATTTTAGAAGTTTGGCGCTTATACCATCCGGACCGGGGCTGGTTTTATTAGGGAGCCTGTCAATGGCACGAGATATGTCATTTTGTGATATTACGATGGGCAAGAAAGGGTACTGGATGAGCGGTTGATGAGATATATGAGCATCATGAAGTGCGTGTTCCCTAGTAAAAACGTCGGAAAAACATTTACGAAACTTGTTTGCGCTATCTATAATGCTCAAAGTCACGCCATTTTCAGTAAGTAAGGGAGCTGCATGATTATGTTTGGGGTTTACAACTTGCCAAAACTTTTTTGGGTCAGTTTTCAGCATATTTGGAAGGATAGAGTTGAAGAATTCGTTTTTGGCGTTAGCAATAGCTGTTTCTGTAAGACGTGATATGTTCTTGTAGTTTTCCCAGTCTGCTTGAGTCTTTGTCCGAGAAAACTTTCTGAAAGCTCTTTTTTCTTGTTTATGCATTTTTTTACATCGTGGTTAAACCAGGGGTCGTTCGGCCTTGAGGTGATGGTTATCTTAGGTATACAGTTAGCTTCAACTTCCTTCAGTCTGTCTCGAAACAAACACCAATTGTCATTTGCAGATCTATTTTGGAATTCATTTGAAAAGTCTGCGGCAAATGGTGCTAAAATGGCCATCATTTTTTTCAGTATTAGCGCGAGCGTAACTGAGAATACACTTCTTCATTTTCTTTTGTACGGTGGATTTCAGTGCAAACGAGCAGTGTACGACATTATGGTCACTTATTGGATCAAGCACTCGGACTTCACTGAATTCAGGATGATTTGTCAAGATTAAGTCTAAGATATGATTGCCTCGTGTTGGTTTTTGTACAACTTGAGATAAATGATGAAAATGCAGAGTATGCAAGAAATTAACACATTCGGATCTATTGCTGTTTTCTTTCAGAGAAGAGTTTGACCAGTCGATATAAGGGTAGTTAAAGTCTCCCCCTACTATCAAAATGCATTTCGGATATTGAGAAAAAATATGTTCAATGGCGGTATTAAATAAGTGTACAAAGTCTGACCGATTGTCAGGCGGGCGATAGCATGCAACAATCACACACTGCGCATGACCAATACGCGCGGTAATCGCAACTAGTTCTAGGGGAGTATCGACAATCAAAAGTGATGGATTATAATCTCCTCTGATAGCAATGATAACTCCGCCTCCTCGAGAATTTTCCCTGTCTTTGCGAAATATCTTAAAAGACGGGTGCAGAGCTAGTTCACTGTCCGCGACGTCGCTGGATAGCCAGGTTTCAGTACCAATTATAACATCAGCAGAGCAAGTATGCATCAGTGCCTTTAAACTGTCTAGTTTGTGATACAGGCTGCGGAAGTTGGCCAAAAGTAACGAGACAGTATTTGAAGATACAGCTTTGGATTTTTCTGCAAGTTTTTGTCAAGTACGCGATGACTGGTTGCGTGTAGGAACTTCTACGATGTTATCTTTGACAGGGTCATATCGGTAGATGGAGCCTTTCAAGTGCAGAGAGTTATAACGTATAGAAAATGGTTCTGTTCCTTCACGATTACTCCTGGCATATTCACGCAATTTTCTGCGAGCCAACTGAACTTTGGGAGAAAAATCTTCTTCTATCCATACCTTCGGGAAATCGAGGTTTTCAGTTTGGGGGCGTTCCGTAAAACTTCTGTTTTGGTTTTGAAATTGAGGAACTTAATGATGATAGGCCTATGAAAGCCAGGACGGCGCTGACCAATACGATGAGCGCGTTCGATGTCGCCAACCTTAATCTTCAAGTGGGTAGAACAGAAATCTTTCACGATGGCTTCGGATTCGGCATATCCCTCCTGACCATTTTCAGGTATGCCTTTAATTATTAGGTTGTTACGCCTCATTCTGTTACTGATATCGTCTACGACATCAATGAGCTCATCATTAGTTTTTCTTATGTTAGCCTTAACTTCTTGAACGGATGTCCTGACTGCGTCAAAGTGATCCTGTATTTCTTGTACACTACTAATTGTGCTTTCAATAGCGGTGATCCGGGTGTTTAGATTAGCAACTTGTTCTTTCACATCGTTTATGTCTGTCGCGACTTCTTCACGAAACTCCCTAAGGAAGACTAGGACGTCGTCAATCTTGGGACCTGGATTGGTTTCAACGTCTCCCGCTTGGAGCAGTAGCAAGGCGAAGCATACTGATAGTAATCCTAGCGAAGGTCTAGGGCAAAGAGCGAGGATGAAGTGCGAACTGTCACTGAAGGGAACGACACTGCTGTACCGGGGCTTATGGCGCGCAGAGAACAGACCAATGCGTGCCCGGTGAGTGCACAGATCAACACCCATTTGAACAACAATCAAAGTACAGGAAGGGGGATAAGCAGCCACAAACAATTGCACTTAGCTAAGTCACAATAACAAGCACAAAATTCCTACCTATGATAGAAAAGTGCACAACTTAGCACATGCTGCGTGTGGCCGCAAATCCCGATGAATTCCCGTTGAGGCGATGCTTTTATAGGCGTAGGTGGCACTGTTTCTGATGGCGCAGGCGCAGACTCCGTGAGGTTATCTCCGCAGTCAGCAGGTTCTTTACGTCATGCAGATGCGCGGAAGAAGTTGATGACGGACGGCCAGGCAGCGTACAGCGGCAAGCACGAGTCAACCTATGATAGAAAAGTGCACAACTTAGCACATGCTGCGTGTGGCCGCAAATCCCGATGAATTCCCGTTGAGGCGATGCTTTTATAGGCGTAGGTGGCACTGTTTCTGATGGCGCAGGCGCAGACTCCGTGAGGTTATCTCCGCAGTCAGCAGGTTCTTTACGTCATGCAGATGCGCGGAAGAAGTTGATGACGGACGGCCAGGCAGCGTACAGCGGCAAACACGAGTCAACCTATGATAGAAAAGTGCACAACTTAGCACATGCTGCGTGTGGCCGCAAATCCCCAACCAAAGCCACTGTAAGAGATGGGAAGGAAGGTCGTTCGCTGATGGCATCCCACCGCTGCCACCAGTTGTAGGAGATGGGAAGGAAGATGTTGCAGGTGATGGCATCCCACCGGATGGAGGAACTGAACGCTGACACAAGAGGATACGAGAAACATAACAGGGGTTTATGACATTATTTACACTTATTTACAGAAAAGAAGGGATAGTGGTTTAACAAACCACGAGCGTGGTGGTTGAACACTACATAGTTCAGAGCCAGGTTCAGAGAGCGCAATGTCCAGCACTCTCCGCGTCGTTTTATGCCCTGTCGGGCTCCTCCTCTCAGAGCCGAACACCAATCACGCACACACAGGTGAGGGAGGCGAGCATACAAGGTCCACGTGAACACTGCACGGTGGTGGCGCCAGCAGGGCTGGTCCTCGTCGTGGGTGTGCCGTTAGACGAGCGTTCCCACGATCCTGGCCGCATACTTCAAAGGGCCCACTGCACAGCTCGCCCAATTAGCGGGGCGATCTGCGTGCGCTGTCCGTCGCGGTCTCTTTCAGAAAGACGCCGTCTTTGTTGGCCTCTCTCGAACGGCTAATGGCGTCTTGGCGACACGACGTCTTGGTCCTCCGGCTAGCACGTACAGTGCCTGACGAGCGTAGGCAGTCGGCCGGTCGGCTTGGTGATTGGGGATCAAAAGGGAGCACCGCTCCTCTGTCAGCTCCGGCGCCGGCCACGACAGCTTTGCCGTCGCCCGATGAGTCGCCGAGTCCATTAGTCACCGCTTCTGCTTGAAGCGACGACAAAAGGTCCGCTTTTGAAAGACGTGAACTCGCCTCTGCCCGCCGCCTGGTCTGGAATAATCACTCAAATACTTGACAGCGTCGGTAAGACTGGGCGCCGAAGGGATTGAGAGATGAATCCCCAGGCCAAACCTAACAGCTCCTCCGCCGCCCGCTTGACAGCGTCGGTAAGACTGGGCGCCGAAGGGATTGAGAGATGAATCCCCAGGCCAAACCTAACACCACCTAGAACAGGTTAAGGCCTGCGCACTCCCTCCGTGACGTCACGCACCTTGCCTGAGTGGGCCATGTCTCGCGAAAAAGTTTGTCTGCTAGCCGTCCTGGCTGTACTCATTTCCATGCACTAGATGTGTGTGGGGTTGCCTTCCACAAGTCGCAGAGTGCTAATCACATACATGTACTCTTCTGCCAAGCGTGCAGATATAAATTTGAGGGCAAGTTATGTCAAACTAAGACATACGAAAAAAAGCTTTGATTATTGTGCCCGAAAGCCGTAGCGTTAGAAGTGTGCCAGAATATGGTATGGTGCATTTCGATTCCCTTGAATAAAAAGAAATAAACTACGATCCAATATATTTCATGGAGACTACATCATTTATTTATTCTAACGTGAATCTTCAAGACGCTGAAGGTAGCTTAATTGAGCGTTTTCAGTTTCCTCTTCAGTGTTGCGCCCTTCTTTGCCTCCGTTAACTTTTCGGTTTTCATTTGGACGTAGTTTTTCAGGAAGGTGTTGGTGGCTGCCCACAAGATGTTGTGAAGCACTGCTTGTGGATGGTGTCCTTTGCAACAAATGTCCAAATCTTCATTGTCAATTAAAAGGTGCTTCACCACACTGAGAAGAAGCTGCCTTTGGTGCCGTGCTGCATGAAACCGGGCGGTGTTCTCTTTCGAGGTCAGCTTTTCTAGCACGATTGGTGTGTGCAGAACAGCACTTATTACTACTGGTTGGGGAAATTTTAGGGCCCCTCTTGTGAGGCCTTCGATTAGCATATCATCAACCATTGGTATATCCCTATCTTGTCTCGTGATGTTGTCCGCACAATCTTTGAGAGCGGCGGGGCGCAGTAACCTCCGTCCCTGTCAATGAGCCACCCTTATACTCAGAATATTGCTGGACGTGGATTTCATCTTACATGAGCGTTACGACTCTTTCGTGCGGCTTTAGAAGGCTCACTTTTTTTCGTAATGTACTGCAAAAAGCCCTCATCGCTTTGTTCGTTTGCAGGACTTGCATTGTACTTGCTGCACAGCCTTAATATTGTGGAAGGATGAGGTAACGTTAATTTCCCAGTGTTGCGAACCAATTTGTATGCGTGAGGAGAGATCGTATGAAAAATGCTAGCTAGTATAAGAAGATCTGAGGAATATCTCATAACTCCTCGCTCTTTAAGTAGAAGGCGCAACTGTTCGTTCAGAAACTCGAACGCTTCTAATTTCTCTTCTGGTAGGAGGTCACCATCAGACAGGTCATCAAGAATAGAAAAAATAATGTGGAAGCAGGCCTTCAACTTTTCTTCTTTTTCGCAGACGTCTGGAGCATTGAAACGCTCCACACTTTCTAGACTAGTGTGCAAGCTCCGAATGTCCTCTAGTTTTTCAGGAATGGGAACACCAGCAATGTGCAGCTTCATCTTTTTCCAGAAGGCAGAAATGTGCAATTCATCGGAAACAACCCAAGAACGTTCCACCTCTGGAAGTAGTGTGTTACACTGAATATGCAGAAACATAACTGCAGCTTCCGTGCTGCTCACTATTCAATGGTCGGACAACTTAAGTTGTGGGAGTTGTGACACGAGCTGCTCGAAAGATGCCACTCTATTCTTGCGTTCCTTCTCTTCGTGCGAAACAAGCGACATCTGAATGCCCTTTTGTAGCTGGTCTGCCTCACGGTGCTTCCGTTTTGCGTCAGGCTCCTTGCGAACGGGAGCACAGTCGGATAAATAAGCGGGGCTGTTCGGAAACATCGTCGGCACTGCATCTTAGGTTAGTCGAGTAAGGCTCATCCGAACTTCTATAGTCTTTCCGTTGCTATCCGTGTAAGTGGTGGCAGTCCCCAAATACTCTGCTTTGAAATGAAGTTCGCAGACCTGCGATATGCAAAAGCAAAGAGAATGTTTTAAAATATTTTAGCAACATTTTATATATGTTTTTCTGCCTGATTACATTCTAGAACGTTATAATTAGCAAGGATTTAGATCAAGAGTGACGCTGCTCCATAATTCACTGCACTAGCACAGATCTGCGACACAGAATTCGCTTTATGTGAAGGGTTATCGGTAAAAACTTTAAATTCTTACCTTTGGATCTCGCAGAGTGTCGATGTCGACGTCCTCGCGACAAATAGCGCGTTTCCATTTTATCCTGCGGTCGTCTTTAGGGAAGGAAAACAAGCGGACCTTCGGTCCACCGTCATAATTTCCACGACAGTTCGGCACGCAGCAGTGGCCCATCCTGTGAATTTCCTGGTAATTTCACGCGAACAAACTTCACTGCTTGGACTCCAAATAAAACAGCCAGGGCCAAAACTTGCACTTATTTCCGAAGAACGTCCACCAGCACTATTTCAAAATTCTTGTGCAGCGTAGCACCTCGCTTTGCCAGTGTCAAACAAGTTCTAACAGGCTCGCCCAAACGAAGGGAGTCACTGAGCCTGCATTCCCCAACCGGTCCTCACAATGTCCACCAGTTCGTCGGGCTAGGTGTGCTGACGTCAGACAAGGAATCGAAGAGAGTGAAGGGGCCTTGCAAATTCTAGGAGGCGCTGTATGAACTCACATAAAGCGCGCGGTCACATCTGATTTCCCATGTAGCTGCTGAGATATAGGCTGTGACGTAGGCCACATGTTGTGCCTGTATTATATGTAGATGGTGTTTGATGCGCGTTTTGATACACGATTTTCATTTTGTTTTTTTTTGTGCATTTTTCTTCTTGCTATCATCGATAGCGGCGGATTGCACGCAATCATGTGGCGTTAGCCTGCAACGCTAGAGCGAAGCGGGAGTGCCAACAGACAGTGGAAGAGCACCCCTCCTTTCCCCTCCGGTTTCGGCAGCGCCATCTACGTATCACGTTATCGGTTTTGAGGCTACTTGCCACGCGCTCGCGTTTCCGAGCTCATACTGCTTACGCTAGTACCCCAACGTGACTGCATCGTTACAGGCAGTGTTGTTGCCCCGATGGATGAAGTGTATTGATATGGCTGTACCCTTTAGATCGGGCGGCGGCTAACGCCACCTGTTACCGGCTCGACCCTGGTGTTTGAAAAAGGCGCAAGTGCGCCATAAACTGGGCTAGATCTACCCTTATACTCTATGACATAATCGGTAGCACTAAGCAGTAAGCGCCCATTGAGCCAATCGTTCAGAGAGACTACAGCATTCATGTGAAAAAGGAGCTTGATGATCAGTCTTATTAACAGAGTCCCTCTCAAAAACATGTCGAAGTTATTTAGTGCTAAAATGACGGCCATGCATCCCCGTTCCACGTGCGACCCACGCAATCGCAACGCACGTGCCGGCACACCTGCCGCACCCAAGCGGAGGGTGAAAGAGCGTCTCCAACTGGCTTAGGGCCGTTCCACGCGCTTCCCGCACAGCCGCAACGCACATGACGGGACCCCCACCGCACGCAAGTGGAGGACAGTAAGTCCATTGGCGACGGTCTTTCGCCATTCGCAGCGTCCCCAATTGGCATATTTGTCCCCCACTTGCGTGCGGTAGGGGTCACGGCACGTGCGTTGCGGCTGTGCGGGAAGCGCGTGGAACGGCCCTTACCGAGAAGTTGAGTTCCGCACCGTATTGCAACTAACGCGAACTTGCAAAAAAAAAACTGTACCTGATGCAAGAGAAGTATACTAGAATAATCTTTAACTTGTCGTATGATGCTCACACAAGCGAATTGTTTCAACAGGCTGGAATACTACCCGTACATCGTCTCTCAAAGTTTGAGTTAGCATTGGCGATCAAGCGTGAATTGAAAGAAGGTCGAAATTTTTTGTACGACCTCTGAAAACTGCAGCCAAATAATACATCGCTTGAAACACGAAATAAAGAAACACGTAAAGTAGAAACTTCGAGAACAAACTACTTCACAGATAAGTTATCCTACATATACGTTACTTAATAAATATGTGAAAACTGGCATAGAGTTCTTACACTCTACACAGACTCAATTTCGCTATATACACATGTTTAGTTTTTAAGATTTCTTTGCAGTTGCTGTATTGTTATCATGGTGGCAATTTTCATTTTTGGAATTTGGACTCGATATTTTGTTGTTGTTGAGTTCACATTGCTGACTGTTTACAACTGCTGTCGTGCTAAAAAGTGGCTGTGGCCCTTTGTCAAGCTGCCTCTTTCGGAGAGCAGCTTTTACCTGCAGCTGACCTTCATCAAACTATTGATGAAAAATAAAACATTATTATTGTTATTATTACTAAGTGGCACTTGCAAAATCAATGGGCCTCAGAGCACCTGCGCATTCCTGTAACAGTACTGCGCCAAGGACATAATCACTGGCATCGGTCTGTAACTCTAACGCAAAATATTAAAATCCGGCAGCTGAAGCGGGGTGTTACATGTCATCGATTATTGAAAAACGTGTTCAACCAACGCCATTTGTTGCTCACTGTTCGAGAGCCACTTCGCGTCTTTCTTCGGAGCTCAGTGTTAGCGGCAGCGCAGGCACGTAGCCGGAAAATTTTTTCGGGAGCGGGGCACCTTCTTGATTTCGGGGAGGGAACTTCCTTTAAGTGGTCATCTTTCACTCTCTATACCATGGCGAAAAATTTTCGGAGGAAGAGGAAATGCACGGTGCCCCCCCCCCCCCTCTGGCTATGCCCCTGCGGCCGAGAGATGTCTGAACAATGTGTAATAATAGGACGACAATAAGCAATCATGCCCAGAAACATTTGCAAACTCTCAAGTTGTTAGGGGCGGAGAAAGTCTGAAACTGCCCAATGCTTATCTGGGTTTGGTTTTAGCCCACTATACACCTTATTTTTTTTCACGGGAGAGGAAGAAACGCCACCATAATGGGCTGCGCGCAGGACTACAAAGGCTGAAGGCATGCATCCAGTGCATTTTTGAGGGGTCACGCGAATTTACGCAGCCCAAAAAAGGACTATGGTGGCGCCCAGGGAGCATGCATTCTAGAAAAGGTCTATAGTCGACGACAAGGCCAAGAAGGTTAGCCTCGTTAGCAACGAGCTGCCGTACGTATTTCGAGATGAATTGTTAAACCGCGCCTGCCGAAATGCGCGGTGGCACCATATGCAAGTGTTCGAGATCTTCAAACATGCGCGAAAACACCATCACATCATCAAGATACCAGAGAGTATTATAAAAGTTTTGCGTAACCTAAGACCATATTCATCATGCGCTGATAGGAACTCTGACAGTTAGAAGGACCAAAAGGCATAAGCACGGACTCAGACAAGCCTTTCTGGCACGTCAATGCCGTATCGTCAAGGTGAACTTCCATTTGCAGGTATATACCCACGATTGCAATAGATAGTGGTGAATAACGTTTTTTTTTTCACAAGTTATACTCGATTTTGTTGGCAATGATAGGAATCTCTTACCATGACCACGTTGAGCTTGCGGTAATCCGAGCAAAGACATGCCGTACCATCTTTGAGGACAGTACCACTGGGAAAGCACACGAACTGTCCGAGGGTTGCACGGATCCGTTGTTGTCTTCCAGGGCTTTATCGAGAAGCGCTCGCTTGTGCTGGCTCAGCGGTCTCGGGTTGCGACGCCAAGGCTGGGCGTCGCCAGTGCTGATGTGATGCACTGCAGGACGTCGGTCTTCCCATGCAGGACGCTGTGTGAACATTCTCGAGAACGATGTCAGCACGGCCTCCGGCTGCTTCCGCTGACGGTTCGTTTCCTGGAATTCACCGAGGGCAGTGCCTGATTTGCTGATAGCAAAGTGTGCACGGCTACCGTGTACGCGTTCCGGATTTCCTGGAACAGGCATAGAGTCACTTTTATCCACAAAAGGTGTTGCCTCTGAATGTCCATGAAAGCAGTAGCCTCTTGCCGGGAAGTTTAGCGTGAGCCCTTCATGTGTGGTTTAGGGACGTTAAACCCCACAAATCAATCATGAACCCTTCATGTGCAAGACAATCTCGACCGAGAAGCATTGGCATGATAGACCAGGCAAACAAACAAATCACCGGCGCTTTGTTTTTCACATTAAAGCTCATCCACAAGCGAACACTAGCCTCAGCGTAGGATACATGGTTTGATGTCATTCGCGAATGAACATTTGCCTTACGAAGCTTTAGTTTTTAGCTTTACAGCGTTCCAACAACGCGTCAACGATTAAAGAGATTCTTGAACCAGCATAAAAAAAATGTAGGTACGATAATGCCCAGCGCTTTACCATTCGTAGTTTCTTCTGGAAACTGCATTTGCGCTATGCTGCAAATAGATGAAACGATGATTGTACCGGGCAGCATTCCACGCTACTGGTATTCATGGACGTGGGGTATACGACCACTGCTAGTGTTTAGTGTCCCCAGCCGACCAGCATTCCCGCTACGGTTGCCGCCTCACAGCATTGCCGCCTCACATGACCAGTTTGACCGCACTGGTAGCATAAGGCTTGCGCATGTCAGCGTTGGCCAGCTATAGCCTATCATGAAATCACGTCTTTCGACAGAGTTGCCCCCTGAGTACCCATCACGAGAGCGCCTGTCGCAGTCTCTTCCCGCAGGACTTGTGAACCCGGCAAATCGGAACTGGAAATCCAACAGACCCTTTCAAGGCTCGAGTAATGGCGAATTCCACTGGTACATCCGGAGCTGCCGCCTAAATCTTAGAGCGGTTGGTTGGTCAGTGGTTCGTGAGGAAAAGGAAGAAGGCACCTAATTTCTGTCTGCCTACAGGCGACACGGCGCAGTGCCTCCTAATCTTGTAGCGAGCACTCGGACTCGCGTGCCAAACGAGATCTGCGAGCGGAACACGTGAATGACCCTCATGAGGTCTCTCCGGAAGTTTTTCACGCATACGTCACCGAACCTGTACCGGAAACAATTTCCTTTTCCGCTCTCGACGTTTCAGTGATAACTGCGTCGCCGCTGCAAACAACGCATTTAGATCACGCAGTCCCGGAAAGCAGGGCTACCGCTTTCCAATTTCAGGAAAGTAAACAAGAGCACAGAGTTACTAGACCGCCTCAAAAAAACGCCGATGGCAACACATCGGCCCGACTGTACCGGAAATGACGGCTACGCATTCTCGGAGTTTCGGCGAAATCCGTATCTGCGAGACGGAGCACGCGGAACGCTCCATCGCGGAGTGGATTGCTCCGAATCTACCAGCGAAACGCGGATTGTCAGCTTTGGAGAAAACTTGCTCCCGCTCGACGAGTGGAATTCGCCATAAGGAGCGAGTGCTCTGCTCCACCGTGATCTGCACTACGACGCTGCTACGCGGACACTTGCTCCCAGGAACGGTTGCCCTGGTACTCCTGGTATACGGTATTGAATGGGGCCCAGCACCACCGTTGCTCATAGGCGAAGGGGTCCAGGGCGCGGGAGGAAACAGCCGTGAATGCACCCAAGCTCGTCAGGTCGCATGAGGGACTGGCTACGGGGGCGCGCCAAGCTAATGACGGCTCAGGAGCAGATATATAGGTGCTGGCGGTGGCAAGTAAGTGCTTTCAGCTAATATAGGGCATCTTGTACACCCCGGGCCTCCTGATCGGTACGCTCAAGGGTTTCGAATGTGCGTCCGTAAAGAAATTGGCTGGATCTGGGATGACTGTAGAATGACCTGAGCCACTTTGCCCCTTTCCGAGGCGGTTGGTTCTGCTCGTCGATGCAATAAATTGCCGCACCGTCCGGACGTACTCGAGCAAACTTGAGTCCAAATGCCGAGTTCTCAGATCAATCTCGCGCTCGGCTGGCAGCTTATACCCAACCAGGTGACAAATTCCTCTCTGAATCACTTCTCAAAATTTGCCCATTTGTTTATTACCTCAGCGTCTCTATGGACGTTCCATGAGCGTTGGGCAAGAAAACACGATAAATAAAACAAGAAACAAACAAAAAGCACCAATGCTGAGAACGAGATAGAAAAGCTACAGTAGCTAGGCCACATTTACAAGGATAAAATATGGCTTTTTTACGGTGCTTCAAATTGGCCAAACTGAGATGACATTGCGATGTGGGCGGGAAGGTTGTTCCAGACTTCCAATCGGTCATTCCAATCGGCTTTCACCATATTGTGTAGGCCGCCTGTAGTCCCCACCACCGTCATGCAGTATGCCGTAAAGCCAACGGCAGAATTTGGGCCATCACGCGCGCTTCCGAGACGCCAGTAACTCCGGCATAGATGTCTACTTCATCTAGGAAGCCGGCCACTGATTTCGGGTGGTCATAGCCCGTATACGTGGGTAGCTTACCCTTTGTGGCTCCACGGCCAGATTGCTCATGCGGTCCATGACTGTGCTGCAGTGCTGAGCCACACGCTGAAATGTGTCTAGATCATTGTTCCGCTGGCTGGAGCGATGAATCCCGCGCTGCCGCCCGTAGACAAGATCATCCCGAATCGGGGCTGCATTTCGTCCACCTGTGCCACTGCAATAAAAGAAATGATACCGCACTTACCACACGGAAACTCAGCAATCAAAACAACAGGACCGGACCTAGCTACGTCCACCATGCTATTCCAAAGGTGGGAGCAAAAAAAAAAATAAAAGAACGTTGGCCGCCAACTGTGGGTATCGGGCTTGTTGCGTCCCGTCCGTAGTTAAAGCATCCACAATGGTAGTTCTAGTAAAAATAAACAACAATTAATTTAACCGCATACGGCAGGGTCGGCCCCGGGACAAGAGACAGCAACGCGGCGACCATGGTTCTCGGGCAGCAGCAATCGGCCTTCGCGGGTGACAGCATCCATCCTTCTTGGCATCGAAGGCACGTCCCTCCGGCGCAGCGCGCAGGCTGTCCCAAAGATCGCAGTCGGGTAACGCGCAATGCCACTGCGCAACACCTATCTCTATAGATAGCCGGCGTACGTAATACACACAGTGTGCGGGCCTGACATTGCCCCCCCCCCTCTCTCTCTCTTTGGGAAATTGGGGTGGGTGCCACGCACAGGCCCTCTTTGGTTTTCTTTCTTCAACAAATAGGCTTTAGAGGGCCCCTAAACCACCCCGCATCCAAAGGTGAGACAGCACTTTCTTTCTCGCCTTCTATACCCTTCCAACAAGCGCCATCTCCACCTCGTCACTCATTTCTTCATAAAGCGCACGGAACGCCAGCACCAAGCGTTGAAAGCGTCGAGCCAGTTAGGATTACATGCTTTTCGACTATACACGCTGCTATCTCTGCTTGCGCAGTCGCAAATGCAGAAAACGAAGCGAAATCAGTTTGATCACTCACGATAGTCGTGCAAGCAAGACATCACGGGGGTGCGCATGGTAACGCAGAGTGCGAAACAATTTGCAACACATATCGCTCCTATATTGACCAGTCGAAAGCTAATTTCATCTTGACTCCAAGTGAACAAACTGCTGATGTCGCGACTCGTGTAGGGAGATAATAAAGCCTTCGTTTTTTTTTGTATTTTCAGAGACTGTAGGGGGCTTCAACATTTCAGGTGCCCATAGATCTGCGACGTGGTCGCGCTCGCCGTGAAGTGGTCAATACAGGCCTAATAGGAGACTGACAAGGCTCGAAACCATGTTGATATAAACGAGCGAGGTCATAAATAACACAAATAACAGAAATAACTAAGAAGCAATAGCAAAAAACACACAACTAACTTGACGTTTTGTTAAGAGGTCGTCTTTATTCATCACCGTAGACGTTCATCGTTGAGCAGACAGCCGCTTTGCCAGCCCTCGCCTCCGAAGCACTCATGTCTTCATTCACACTTCTACGCTGCGTGTGTAAGAGACAGAGAGAGAGGAAGCAGTAAGCGCTTTCACTGCGGTGCAGCACCGCTTGAGGTCTTCACTCATACCAGAGCACGCGCCGGAGTGCAGCGAGCAATCTGCCGCGGAGCCATCTAGTGGGCGCTCCGAGGACTATAGCGTAGCTACGATGGACAAGGGATAAGCCTTGACCCTAAGCTGCTTCGCATCTAAAGGTGGCTTAAACGACGTAGCGCGTTTTAAAGCATAGGACAGGGAAAGGGACAGAAGGGAGCGCTTACTTCCAACAAAATTTTATTTCAAGGAGCGTACATATATATGCTCATGAAATTCGAAAACAACAGACAAACAGATGAAAAACCCTCTATTGCCATGCGCTAAAAACTTATGACCTCAAAAACGACAATTCTTTTTCACAAAGACCGAGAGAAGGATTGCTGACGCAGTTCAGGCCTAATCTACTAATCCTTTCTGCTTCAATAATCTCCCTTGTCACTTTGTTTCTGTTTTTTCCTATGATTACCGTACCATGAAAAAGTGGTTTGCAGCCACACGTGCTGCAATGTAGTGCCAAAAAACCATCTCGACCATTTTTTACGTTGCAAGCGTGTTCGCGGAGCCGGTCATTAATACACCTGCCAGTTTGTCCTATGTAGTGTTTACCTCATGAAAGAAGTATCTGATAGATTACAAACTGCGCGCATGTGACAAACAGTGTTAAGTGCTTTTTAGAGCATCCCGGTTTTTCATGTGAAACAACTTTCATACACAAGTACGAGAGCTTTTTCGGGGCAGAAAACACCACCTTTATATATGTACGCTCCTTGAAATAAAATTTTGTTGGAAGTAAGCGCTCCCTTCTGTCTCTTCCCCTGTCCTATGTTTTAAAACACACTACGCCGTTTAAGTATGTCTTATTAACATGCCCAACTTTATACTCTACTAAAGGTGGCGCGCGTGGTGTCGTGCTTTCAGTTTCAGTTCCGGTTTCGGAATCGTTTGGCTGGCCACTAGATGGCGTTGTACATATGTATTTATTAAGGTTCCTAGATAAAACTTGTTTCATTTAGGGACCCTAGTATTTATTAGATATGCTTGTGCACATAAAGAAAAGTTTCCGCCCGGGTCTCGTGTGTGCCAACCACGTCCTACTCCTTCCGAACCCGCGCTTTGGGCGCCGGGCTTCGCGTTCTCCGTGGCGTCGCGTCCGACGCACGATACAACATTTGGCGACGAGGCGACGAATCCGCTTGCGCCCGGCCGAAGGAGGGCAGATGAATTTTGCTACTTGTGCGCCCGGCCGAAGGAGGGCAGATGAATTTTGCTACTTGTGCTACCGTGTTTAGCACCCCGGATGCTGCCCCGCCCATACTACATTTTCAGTGAGTCACCAGTTTGGGACTCACCGAGACTATGCATATTGGGCTACGCGTGATTCGGTCCTCCGGTTCGGCTACGCTCCCCCGCAAGGATGTATGCCGCCACACCTCCGCCCGTGTTCCTGCAGTGCCCCGGTAGGCCTCCTATTTCATGGGAAAAGTGGCGTCCGATTTTCAAAGTATACATCGACGCCGCTGCCAAGGACACCACGCCGTAGCACAAGAAGGCGTTGCTACTGAACCCACTGGGCATTGGAGGTTTAAACTCCTACCTGCGTGCGGTAGAACCCATTCCGGCAGTGGACCATGGAATCCTGGCGGACGCCGTGCAAGACGCGTATGTTGCGATGATCCAGCAGCTGGACGCGATTTTCGCCGAGCAAGTCGATCCGATGTGTATGCGTGCCTCATTCAAGACGGTACGGCAACAACCGGCCGAGACCGCGCTGCAATACATTCTAGAAATTAAACGGCTCGCTTGAGTCTGCAATTTCGGTGCCAGTACCGACATGCTGGCGTTCAACAAAATTGTATAGAAGGAATCGCGTCCCCGAATCCGCGGAGAAATGTTCTGAAGATGGGAGCTGAATTCTCCGTTCAGAAGGCCCAAGATCTTGCCATGCCATGACGCACGGAACGTACTCACGGGTACAGATGCACGCGAATAAGCGTCTCAGTTGTTATATCGCTGTGTCTGGAAAACACGTGCTTTTCGAAAACGGAGACTGCAATGATTGCAGGTGACCTTTGTGCGCCCGGTAACTACAACAGAATCGTTCCAGGTAAAGCCCGAGGCCAGCCAAGACTTACGATCCTCCTTCCTCCCCACAGCGAGATAAGGGCGCGCGAGGGAGCATCACTCTCCTCCTCTAAGCGGGGCAAAGTACGCTTGGGAGATTAGAACGCGCGCCGCCGCGCTATTTGGCGGCACGAGCTCATTGCGACATCTTGCCTGCAATGCTGAAAACACGATAATTCCCCCCGAGATGCCCGTGAACAGTGGTAGGTGGCAGATTTAAATAGCTTGCCGATATGAATAGCTTCTCGGTGGCTCAGTGGTTAACGCCTCTCACTCAAGGTTGAGAGGACTTAACTTCGATTTTTCGCACCAGAGTATTTTTAGTTTTTTTTCTTGCATTTTTATGTATATAGATACATATACAGAGTGACCCTGGCGGCAAAATCTATCCGAGAGTATCCATATGATTGCTAGCGCAATAAAAATGGTTAACGAGTTAGAGTAGTTGGTGCTATACTACTTGAGATCATGAAGCCACCCCATGGCCCTCACTTTTGATGGAACTGTGCCGACAAGAATCACGACGTAAACAAGTTTACCGCATTAAAAGAACAAGAGCGTTTGGTGGAGGCAGACGCCAACCTTTACTGCGTTTAGAATAAATTGTGAACGGTTTAGAGCATCACAAGTACTTTGTGTTTAGAGTGCACAGCCCCAGTACCTAAACACCACTGTGTCTAGAAGTAAACCGGAGGTCCATGCCCTCCATCTAGAAGCATGCCAAAATAGCGTCATAGTTCATTGTAGAACATTCCTTTACAAAAATCAGATAATCATCAACCGTATCTGAAGATTTTGGTGCCTGACGGTATTTCTGTGCTCAAGGCCTCGGAGGTTCCGAGTAATCATGAATTGCGATTTCTAGACCTTTCTAGATTGTTTGGAGGCAATCATCTTTGCTGGCAATATAACCCTCGATCAGCGAAACCCGTTTTAAATTACTCGTCCGGCCATTCCAAGCTTATAAAACGAGGAATTGTTCTGTCATGCCTTCGTTCAGCGCTAGAAAAAAAGCTGTATCCACATGGTGCACTATGGTTTCTTAGCACAGCTAGGACGGTTAGTCGGGGCTGGGTACCTGCCGTATCTAATCGCATCGGTGTGTGAGAGACTTCTGCTGATGGTGAGAAACGGTGATAAACGTGCGTGTATTTCTGCAGAATTCAATAAAAAAAAAAAACGCGCGGCCGTCATCCCTTACATTCATAAATTGGCGCATGGACTGATGAAAAGTGTGGGGAACCGGTTTGGCGTGCGCGTTGTTTTTTCTGCACCCAATAAATTGGGCCATATTTGCGGCACGGTGCATAGGAGGGCGCGTCAAAAAGCAGAGGATGTTTGCAGAAACATGCAAAACAATTTGTGAAGTGTTTTTTTGGAGTGGTGTATAGCATACCGCTAACGTGCGGTCGCATGTACATCGGCCAGACCGGGCCATGTTTGAATATACGCCTCAGGGAGCATTTGAGTTCCTTAAAAGGTAGTCCTTTTTTTCCGGTTTAGCTTAGTTTTGCAATTCCTGCAAATGTCAACCGTTTTTTGAAAAAACAAGTGTACTTTTCCGGCATCCACTTCAAACTGCGCGTGAAATTTCCGAAGCATATCACATTTCTAGAAATGAGAATCAATGTATCAGCCATCCGTCATTATCACTACTTGACTGTGAGTTTAACTGTATTGATGATTTGTACAGACAAGTGCTTCGAATGAACGCCACGCTTGCTCCTCACACTATCATCGTATTCCTGTTGACATGCGCGCCCTTGTGTACTTATATGTCCTTCGAACGTGAGAATAAACCAGTTGTTAGTTGAGCGCTCGTGCTGTGTGCCTCCTCTTTGCTTTGTGTCTGTGTTTGCCCCCGCACTCCCAGTTCTCTGAACCATCATGAATTACCAACTTGCCCACCTTTCCATCCTTTTGCAATGCACGCACCTATCTCAGCTTGAGGACCGCGCTGTGTTGCTGCTTACATGATGTTTGCAAGTCAAGAGGTGCAGGCACGGCCGTACTCTAGAATTTTTCCGGGGGTACCTTACGTGAACGGCTAACCTTGACAACTAGTGTACAAATTAAGGCGTGTGAATACTTTTGTATCCCTCGAAAAGTTAAAGTGCGAAAACATTTCGGGGTGTGTCAGAACCCCCTAAACTCCCTCCCAGTTACGGCCTTGAGCGCGGTGTGAAAAGCGACACCACTTTGTTACATCACTGCGTATTTGTCGAGAAGTAAATGAGCTATATAGCTTCGCAACCCCTTCAAACCTAATGGAAGCCTCGGATATTTTAGAGAAATATCAATTTTCATGATTTATTTTCAACAAACTTAATCGAGATTTCAAGGCCAAGATTCAAGAATTTCAAGGCCGGGATTCGATCACGCGACACCTGCTGGTCAGCAGCCGAGATGCCCTCGCCACTAGACTACTTGGCGGGTCTCTCGCATGGCTACACCATGTATCTTCTTGCGTTCACGTAATATATCACTGATAGATAGGTGCCCACACTTTTTCTTTCTTTGAATCGCGCTACGAGGAAACCACCTAAACATGTATCACTGCAAGCCTGTGTCGCAGCCGTCGTGGTGTTCACCGCGCCACTATTCATTCAAAACACCCGCGTGTAGCGGCAAAAATCTAGTGCGTTAATAGGTCCGTTCGATTCACCTGCACCGGTCGGAACCGGTTCATGGCTGTGCACGCGAAGTTCAGAAATTGTGCAGCGTGAGTTCAGCGGTGCAGGCACAGCACGACACCCGAAACAAATGACGATGTGCCGTCAAGGTGTTGGCCTTATTTCATTTCGGTTAATTTACACCGTTCAGCAAACACTGACCTATGGCGAAACGCACATGCGGACAGTTTATGAGGCGCGAACATCTTGGCAAAACACACCGCATTTGTAGAGGCGGGTACGGCGCCTAAGCCACCTACGTCTAAGTGCTGCGTCGTCAGCTCAGCTGCACGCGCGCCTGCACCAAGCCGGCACCGTCAGCGAAGGAGGTGCAGAAAAATTGTGAACCGGTGCTGCACCTCTTCTGCACCTTTCGAAACGATTAGCAGGGTTCAGCGGTCGTCAATGCTGCACCGCTGAAACAAATGGCAAGGTGCAGCACCTCGTGAACTGGTTCACGTGGTGCAGGCGAATCGAACGGACCTAATATTTGCAGAGTCCTTGTGTACTTAAGGTCACATGACTTTTGGTGTGCGACATTTCATTCGCGGTTTGTTTCAGCGCCTATTCTGCCGTCTAGACGGCGTAATAAACCACACTTTTATTGTGAGGTCTAGACCACAAAACAAGGTTCACTTTAACGGCTTCGGCACCGGTCAACACACCGGCGGGCGCACGCTGGAACGGTAGCGCCATGAAAATCATCAAGGAAAACGCCGCTTTCCTGAGCAACTCCGAGGTGCTCGCACTGCTCAAGGGACTTCAGAGCGACAAGAAGGGCGGCAAGGCTTCGGGGCCCCGTACGGTGCCCAACCTGGCCACTGTGTCGTACGAGACGGTCACATACCTCGAAGGGACCGCTTGCCTACGTCAGACGCCCGAGCACATCGAAGACTTCCTGCGACAGATATCCGAGCTCCCAATCAAGCTGACCAAGATCGAGAAGCTGAACCTCGTCAACCACAGGCCTACCTCGCCGGTCGAAATACAGCTTCTCATCGAAGAGAGCGAAGAGCGACTCACCGACGAAGACATCAACACCATCCTCGACCTTGTTGAACGCACGCTGCCGCCTCGCGAGGACGAAGAGCCCGTCGACGAAGAAGAAGACGAGGCAGGAGACGAGGAGTCGATGCAGGAATGAACACGGGTGTTCGAGACCGTGCTAATTAGGTGAACAGGAATCGCTGTGCTCATTCATCATCGAAGGTGCGCCTATTAACGGACGCAGTGCGGAACGAATGACGCGCAGGATACACAACGCGAAGCGCTCGTGTATACCGTATTTTACTCGTTCTGTACTGCGGCGGTGATAACAAAGCGCACCTTTGTAGAGGAACGAACGGTAACGTGTGCGAGTGTGACTTGCTCGCGAAGACCGCGCTGCGATTATGAACTTACGCCGCTACTCAAACTACAACCAAGCGCTGTTGCTTTACAAACTGTAATAACCTGTTACAACGGTTGATTGAAGGCGTCTTGTGCATTTTTTGTTTTGTATGCGCCGAGAAAGATATAACTGCGTGAAATATTGCATTCGGCCCGCGTGTCAAACGTGTGAAATGATGCAATTAAATTTTTTGACTTACAGTGTTTTGCTGCTGATTTATTTGTTTGCTTCGTTGTTGTAGGCAGCGGCAGGCTGATCTAAGGTCAAAGCCGCGATCAGACTTAACGATCGCTCACTGCGTTTTTTACACTTGAAACAACAATAACACTTCACCAAAAAAACAAAATCGGATTGGTTCATGGATTGGCTTGTACGCAAATATCTACGTGGTCAATAAAACAGTCGCAAGCCAAGTCGAGTCGGCAGCAGACAGATCCGGCTGGACGTGAACTTGCGGGGAAGGTCAGGCGACTGCAACATGGGCCTCTGTACGCAAGTTTTGCTTATTTTCTCGCGCGTAGTGTCGTTACGTTCGTTTCGCGACGCGCTCTGAATGTGCTCTAACGACTTTGCGACCGAGAGGCGTTGATTCGATTAAAGCAGGGTCGCCAGCACCTGCGGAGTGCGAGTAGCAATTGCTCAGTTTCGTTTGACGCAAGATCACAAAAGTTTCCTCAGTTTTCGCCGTCATAGCCGCGAGTAGGAGCCTTTGCTAACTATTTCTAATGCTCAATTTTTATTCAACACTGGTCGACTGCCTGCGTTGCTTTGCCAACAGGTCGGAGCGTAGCCTAGTATCGCGAGTTGTCCAACCGCGGAGCTTTTGTAAGGAACATGTGTTGCTGCAAAATCGCAGCTATCAAGTCTTGGTAAATGCTCGCCTAGCGATGCACCTTTTTCTCGTGCAGCTACGAGAAAACACACTCACTCATGCGGTAACACTCTAAAGGAAATTCAAATGGCGGATGAGGCATTGGCGCTTATACTAATTGTGTAACGTAAATTCACGTGCCGTTAAAAGGAATAAAAAAAAAAAGGCCCGTTTTCCATGGGCAAAGTTGTACCTATTATGCTGCTAAGTAATTAACCTCAACCAACTTCGCCTTGGTTGCGAAAATCGATTGAGCTCAGCTACCGATATTTTTACGTTAATTCCTCCATGAAAGAAGTACGATTCACCTCCTAAAGCCTGCAAATTTATATGCATATTATATAAGTGCGATGCAAACTTTACCCGAATCAAAAAATGTTCGGACGTGTGGCGTGAAGCTATGTCACACTTCAGAGCACCTTTCATAATTACAGAAGCTAACTTGATAGCACAGAATGGAGGTTTTGTCAGTGGCGTGCTCTATTTATGAAAACAACTGGAATTCGCGATGCATTTAGATTTGAAGTTTCTGGAGTGGAAGGCCTTCTGGTGCCGCGATTAGATTAAAGGTGCAAGTGATGCAGGTTAATATGTCGAACTTCACATTAAATTCAGCAGTGTACTTAACATGTCGATGTTTGCGCATTGCTCATTATACTGCGATTACTCATGTCATCGCTATTAGTTAACAGAGGGATCGCACTAGTATTAACTGTACATTTCCGTGTTTTTGCTAGCCAGATCAATTAAAGGCTAAGCACTCTGACATTAAAAGCATGCTCGTGCTGTTTAACGGTGGAGGCGAGCATATTCCCTTACTTCTTTATGTATGAAAGTTCGTCATATGCATTGTTTGTAATGAAACATACGTTGCACCTCCACACTTTACTCACCATTTCTGGTCACTGTTCATTATACGTTCACCTTAAGATTCAACATAGTCACATTGTTATGCAAATGTTTATGAGAACCGACAGCAATGTCAAGGAAAGTAGGGGGGATGTTGTTGTAGTAATTGTAATGTAAACGTGAAAGAAGAAAAGCGGGCGTAAAGATAACTTTCCGCTGGCAGCGAGCGAACCTGCCAGTAGAGTAACGGACGTGCTATTCGAAAGTCACAGGCTCGGTCCCTGCCGGCGAAAAGTTATCTTTACGTACACTTTTCCTTCCTTCGCATTCGCATTAGTACTAATAATGTTCCCTATACTTTCTTTGGCAATATTGTCTCTTATTTCTCATTAATATTGCATCAAATGGGCCCTTAAATTCGTACTTCTCTCTTTTATTGATATCCCAAGTGACACATCCTGATACTAGGGAGACTAAAGATCCTCGTGCATTTATAATGAAGTTTTGAAGTAGATTTAAAAAAATATATATCTCAAGAAAGTACCTTAGCATAGTTGCCAACGCCAATGTGAACCCTGCTTCTGGCAGAGAGTGTTTGTTGTCGCTGCTTTGCCATGCCTGAACTGCAATTCTATTTTGAAATTCGCTCGTGTTTGCTGCGTACGAGTTGCGCTCCACACACCTTCAATGAGGCGCGTGGATTGCAGGAATGTACTGGCTGTACACAGATGCGGACACAAACATTTCTTGGACCAATTTCTCATGAGACACGTTAAAAGTCGTGTTAGGCTTAGGTTTGTTGTGGATGATCAGTTGACTGTGTCGCTAACACTACGCTGAAGTACTCTGCAACTGAGTACTTTGTGTAATGTTACAACTAAGGCATCATTCACACCTGCAAACTAGCACCGGTCACACGACCATCCGCGACTCGCGACGGAAAAGCGACTCTATGTTACCAATGCTTACTCCCGAGTAAACCTATACTTGTCACGCAAGAATCAAATTTGCTCTCATTTTCCATTGCCCCGTAAAATAATCCGATACCTTGTACCTGCACATTCGATTGGATCAGAGGTTTGCGAATACAGCTGTGCGACAGCAAAATCTAGTTGCGAGCATTTCAACTGAAGTGGCCATTTGCGACCGTTCGCAACCAGTTGCTTTGTGACTAACTTGGTAAGTGGCTGGTACTAGTTCGCAGTGGTGAACGAGCCTTAAGGTTACGTCATTATCGATTGTCCTTGTGGAGTTATCTGAATGGTGCACCTTGTCTCATTTGGTAAATGTACAGCACACTCCGTTTCAAATAGCCGAAACGTAAACACAGAACACGTGTCCTGGTGAAAACGACTACATGACCTCATTTTTTTGCACATTTCTTGCAGTCTCTAAGATCAAGCAGGTGTGGGTTTTATATCCCGAGCACATCGTCTCGACTGTTGTGGTCCTTGCCGGTAAGCCAGATGCCATGGCCATCGCCCTTGCCATGATAATCTCACGATTTGGAACCTATTGTGGCTAAAGTTTCTGGAATCTGTCGAGAACTAGTGAAGTTTCAAGCATTTGTCGCTTGGCTTAATCGCTTTCTCTCTTCTCATCATTGCAAATAACATTTGTATTAAAAAATAACACACACGCAAGAATATGGATGAGTGCGAGCTCTCGTGTTATTGTTGTCGATGTGTCAATTCATCACACCAAGTTTAATCGTAACAGTGGGTGACCCAACTAGCCCAACAAGCTGTCCTTTTTTTCTTTCGTCCCTACAAGCTCACTAGAAGCCACAAAAAGAGGGATGGCAAGGGGTAAAGAACTTGCGTCATGGTGCGTCACTTGGAGCATGCATCACAAAACTCACTGGCCTTCTATTGCGATTCCTGTGTGCAAGTGTGGCTACTTGTGTAAAGTTGGCAAACTATGTAGTGCAGCGCTAACACCGTGGCAAGAATCGCATCTAATTCAAGCGCAGCTCTCGATTCATGTCGACTATTGGCCAAGAACATGATATCTTTTAGGGTGAAGTAGCCCATTTCGGACGGAGATGAGAAAGGCACGGCACTCGCTACCTCCTCATCTCCATCTAAAGTGCACTACTTCACCTTATGGCTCAATGAACAGTCGCCAACTGAGCATGCTGTTCTATGTCAAAAGTCGGCACTGGCAGCTCTGAAGAGAGTGAGCACAGGCTTCTGTATGAAAGGAGGGTGCGCCAGAAAAGTTGAAACTTCACGCTGATTCGTAAACTTGGCTTGCAGCTCACGGCTGCAAGATTTGGCTGAGATGCTCATAGCAGAACCTCCCTTGCACAGGATGCGTTCTCTCACCAAACCCAGGGGGGAGATTCACGAATCCTTTAAAAGGGCCACGTTCTTTCGCGCGATGCAAACACTTATAGACTTGACGGCAGCATGAAATTCATCTTGCATTGCAGTGGCCCCGTTTGGCATTCGATCGGCGATCAAGCAACACTACAAGCCCTGGCACTACAGGACGCGCTACACAGGTAAAAAGGGCCTACTTCGATGCCGATCAGGCACTGATAATTGTTTACGTCGAATACCGCAAAGGGAAAACAGGGAAAACGAGAGAAGAGATAAAAGACTGAGTGGGTCACTTTATCACTTGCCAGCACCAAGGGGGCAAATCTCGAGTTTTCTTCTTTTTTTGATACATCTAGCACGTGCAGAATTGCAAGCTACGATTGGCAGAGTGCAAAATAGATTACTGTGGCTTCACTATTTTGAAAAAAAAAACTGAACATGAGCATGCAAACATCTCGTTTTATTGGCAATAATTTAGTATTACAAATTATTATCTTAAACAGCAGAAAAAAGATAGAAGCCTGTATTGAAAAAAAATCTATTAACAAGATTTGTGTGCTCGAGCCATTATTATCTTATGATGCGAAATCTTTCAACAGCTAATCTCGATGAAGCCAAAGTCTTGACGACAGGATGAGTCTTTGTTGGGTAGGCATCCCTGATCAAGACGAGTTCCCAATTTCAAAATGTTAGCTGTCACCTGGACGGAAACAAGTTCACTAATTGAGACGATGGCTTTATAGAGTTTCGGAACAGCATAGTAGAGGGAAATCTAGTACCACTGTCGGCAAAAGCTGGAACACTGGGTCCTTCAACTAGCATAGGACGGACATTTAATGCACGAATCTGCCCGACTTCGTTCTTTTGGCTCTGTGTGGCACTCAGTGGCTTTGTCGCAAGATGGAGTTCAGCAGTTCCACTTGACGGTTTTGACCCTTTTAGGCTCAGAGATTCGAATCTGCTCACGAGGTCACAACGAACTATTCTTTTACCCATAAGAAAAGTCAAAACACAATTGTAAGCAAAGCCAAAAAGCCATTCATCATACCCATGGTGGCTCAACTATCGCATTGTGACAGTCCCCTGTAGTACTAAATGCTTCAAGAAACTATGGTTAGCTCCATTAATATATCCTATTCAACTTCTCAGCGCTTCAACTTGCCGGACTTTTGTCTTGTTGAAATTTTTTTTGCAGTTGTCAGGGATGACGACCCATATGCGAAGGTTCTGGAAGAAGCCTACAAGGACTTTGTCCCCCACAAGCTTCCCAAGTAGGATACGAGCACATTGCACCAGCGTAGGAACCCTTGACTGATCTAATAAAATGTCCTTACTGTGATCGTTTCACAATTTTCATTTCCTTCTTTCTTTTAGATCAGTATACCATGTCTACTATTATACATACCATGCACTGCAGAGACTGCGTAGTAAGTTTGCGAGCAATGTATGTAATACTGTGCATCTTGTGCTCTTCTGTCGTGGCTGCAAACGCTCATACAAGCCTGAACATGAAGCTGCGCAGTGGTTTAAAAAAAATATCGAAAAGGAGTGCAACAGCATGTCAGCTAGGTGTTAAAAACACGACACATCAAGAACATTTGATTGATTGATTGATATGTGGTGTTTAACGTCTCAAACCACGATACAATTATGAGAGACACCGTAGTGGAGGGCGTCGAAAATTTCGACCACCTGGGGTTCTTTAGCGTGCACCCAAATCTGAGCACACAGGCCTACAGCATTTCCGCCTACATCGGAAATGCAGCCGCCGCAGGCGGGATTCGATCCCGCGACCTGCGGGTCAGCAGCCGAGTACCTTAGCCATTATAGGCCACCGTGGCGGGGGTACATATCAAGAACAGTACAAAACTGTTTCGTTATGAAGCAGCAAACAGGCTTTGCTTGTCTCTTAGTGCAAAGAACAACTTTTGCATATGTACAGGTAAAAACATGGGAACTATTTAGTTTTTGTGAACGTAGCAGGACAGCTTCAACCAGACACTCTTAAGAAGAGGCAAGGGTCTGAAGCCTCTTTATGAATGTTTGTGTGGGTGCATATATCTATACACATACAGTATGAAACTTTTTTTTTTTTTTTGTGGAGTGTGGGAACTAAACATGCGAGTCAGCACAGTGGCCATAGTTCCAGTGAGCCACTAGTGCCAGCCATTTCTTTGCAAACACATCGAGGTATCCTCAATAGGCTGGGGTAAATACCATAAGCATGCTATTAAGTCCACAGCATTCAATAGGAGACCAGTTCCACAAACGGTTTGATGGAAAGTTGGAAACTTTTTATTGCAGAGAGAGCCATACTGGGTCTCACCTCTTTAAAAAAGTAGTCAGATGTGTTTGAACACAGCATGAAATGTTTTGCAGGTTTGTAAAAGCTACACAATATATCCGATATTGACTTCAACAAACCACATAAATTAAATGGGATTCAAATAGAGACTGTAAAGTATGTGATAAGCCGTCATTCGTGTTGACGGAAAAGCAGAGCTGCGCGGAATTTCCGAAATTAACTAGAATAAAATAAGGAACCTTCTCTGCACTACAGAATTATGAAGGGACACTTCAAAGCTACCACTCAAACATCTCAGACACGAGCCTGGTTTATGTTCCAACACATTCAGAGCCAGCAAGTGGAAGCACGCATATTACCGGGGGTGGCATTAATGGTCGATCACTTTCAATGACACAATCACTATCGCAAGTTTTCTCGACATGCAGCTCACCACGAAGCACGAAATCCGGCAAAAGCGATCGCATTCCCATTGAAAGTGAATCGCCAAGAACGCAGTCACAAGCATTCACAACAGCACTGTACCAGGCTTTGTGTTCGTTCACGACGACCGTACACATCTCGCAGTTAACGCTTCAGCCACCAACTCCGAGCTGTACTGTGTCACGCCAGTTTCGAACAATGTTGCTAACGACAAATCACACTCGTATTGCCCAAGTTTCTACTCCTTCCACTGCTAAATAGCATGAAAAAAGTTACGACTAAAAAACAGATTGGTGCTTCTGGTACATTCTTCATGAGTTAAATTGGCGATTAATGTGTTAGAAGATTGCGGCACTACATTAGCGCACTTGACCGCTTAAAAGAATCTGTTAGGTCGAGGTGTTGGGCTGCAGCGTTTGTGGCAAAGAAGAGGCATTTCAAGTTGCCGTGACGAAGCCACACGCTTGTTCTGAACATGATGCGCATAAGACAGCCTCCTGTGTCACTGGTATTGGATTCTGCAAGTCGTCTAAAGGCCAACCGCAAAGCAATTTCAGTTTCGCTGAACGGGTCAAAGAAAAATTGAACCGAAGCAATCTTTCAGAAACCAAGAGAATGTCATCGGTCACAGTGTGAGAACCTTGCCATTAATGGATACAACACAGGAGCCAGAGCACGGCCTTCGAGATTCCAGAAGTGCCACTGACACCACAGGGTCTCAAAGGCCCGGATGCAGCTATGTTTCTCAATATCTTAGATTATGCTTTAATTTTAATGCGAGGCATCACTTGGAATGCATGAGAGTCTTAGTAATGAAAAAAAAAGAGTACCTATTTTCGCTTGGTTTTATAAACAACCGAGTTGCATTTCTAGTCTAGAACGTAGCAGTGGGGCTTCAGTTGTACTTATCAAAAGCTAGCATCATTTTCGGCAAACTACACGAGTGAGTGCCAAGGGTGCCCAGCTGCTGCTACTTGGAATTGATGGCGTACAAGGGTGGACCTAAAACAAACGCGGTTTGTTGAAGATGCCATTGAGTTGCATAACGCTGCGGATGGCCTTTACCACTAACGCTTCTGGAGCTCATCCATGGCTTCACAATGTCGGAAGATATGTGAACTTGTCTGGTCGCATTGAGGAGAATCTACAAAATATATAGTTATATCCGCATTTTCTAACATACTCTGGTGCAACGAAGCAGCTACTCTAACTAGTCCTTCAGGACATGTGCTTCTAGGGGTACATTTTCATATAGACTCTGGTTATACATATTTAGTTGCACTACGTCTATGCATCTATAGGCAGCTTCTAGCGGGTTAAGGTACTTCTTAAGGACACTCTGAGAAGCACTGCACTGTGCTTGAGGCTTGCTAAGCAAGCTAGTAAGATGATATGGCAAGCTACTACATGATATGGCAGCTTCTACGCAGGACGCCTGAAAAAAGGTCAAGCGATGTATGTACAAAAAAGTTTTGTGATGAAAGAGATAGCGCTTACACAAGATCCAAGAGAACGATGATGGAATTTAACTGGCTCCCAAAGGTGTACAATGTTTTTCTAGCATTATGTAGGCTATAGACTGCACTCGGACAGCTCAGCAGGAACGATAACCTTGTCATATATAATGTTACAATACGCTCAAAAAAATTTTCAGATATATGAAGATTATTTTCGTGCCTGATGCTACATTATTAAAATTAAGTCTGAGCGTGGCCAGATGAGCCATCTTATTATTTAAAGCATTCATCACAGCCATTTCTTTCTTGCGTTTTGATACAGTGATGGTCGTCGCAAATTACAGGTCTGAACAACAGAACTGCATAGCATATGGGGCCTCGCATTCTCCAGACTGATATGCACTTAACGCCCAGGAAGTGGTACGTCAAGATCCCATTGTGATAAACCCTGTTTTAGTTGAGTGCTTGGAATGAAAGTGATGGTATCTTGGGATGGTGCTTCTAAGGTGTTTCACAGTCCAGCGCTATTTCATGCCTAACGTGATGCAAACAGCTGAAAGATGCCCGACGCCATCACATAACTGAAAAGCAAGTAGTATCTCTCACATGATTCTGGGTTCGGAGATTTCATGGGCAGCATGTTTGGCTATTCGGTCATGATTGCAATGTACACATCTATATTTGAAATCTTGCATGAGCTGTGTACCATTTTTTTTCCTTCAAACACGTCTGCCTAAAATTATGCAGAAATCATTGCCCAATTTTCTACTCCTTCCACTGCATAGTGGAGCCAGGAGTAAAAAGCCAGGAGTAAAACCTTCTATTATATGAAGGTTTTATGAAGGTTTTACTCCTGGCTTTTTTACCCTTCATGACTAATGAAGAACATTTACTCATTACAATCACACAGCTTACACAGGACAAAGGTTTACCTGTCTAGGTTTAAATGTGACAACAGAAAATAATTTGGAGTTAGTCTAGCACCTTGCTTCATGCAGGCATTAACGCGAGAAATATTAAAATTTGGAAATGTTTGAGCAATGAGATAACAGATCAGCAGTTCCACAGTTAAAAGAACATTAAATCTTACAAACACTAAAAGAAATCTCATAAGCATCAAAAGCATGTTAGTACTAATGACATAATGAAACAGATCTTTGTTTTCATGAGCAGTTCTCACATAAATTATGGAAACGTATATCTGGTGAGATGTCTATCAAAGGAATGTTAACGAGTATAAAATGCGCACTTCGCACTGCAGCAAGCGTATGGCACATGAAATACCAAAATCAATTTTCTCTGCAAACATCTATGCTTGAACGCCCAGTCAAAAACGAATGGGCTCTGCAGTTTTTCACTCAAGACTGCTCGGAAGAAAACTGTTGGCCCGATTCAATATTGCCACTGTGTCAACAGCTGCAAAAAAGAGTTTTACGGCTAAGCAGCCATTTCTCACGAAGAGTCGCTTTCAACATCAGTTAGATGAAGGAAATATAGAAATGCTCAATCAATAGCGTGTTTTCGACAACAATGATAAGTGAACTCAATCAAGCACTGGATAAACTGTCACTAATTAGAAATGCGGGCATGCTTGTAGAGTGCTTGAATCGAAAAATAATGAAGACCAGTCCACTTGCACGAAACACGTGATCGCGTGACACTTTGGGCAACATAGACATAGCTCTCAGTTTGCAACAAGGTTCCTCCGAATGACTCGATTAAATGAAAACAAACTGCCGCACTGTAAAACGTTCCGACGAGTACTGGCACTGAGATCAAGCACTTGGCAACAAAGTTCTGATAAGCATTAGAGTGTGACAGAGATCGGTACTACAGGTAACACTGTACAAGCCATTTAAGGCCAGCTAACGCAGTCACTTCAGTTGTGTTGAGCATCCTTTCAATGCCTTCCAAAAATAACTGCAGCTTTAGAATACTACAATGCTCATTCTTGTTGACAATGTTCACAAATAAGAACTACTTCCATGTGAACAAAAAAATCGGCAGCTGCGCGCAGGCTCGAATATCGGCACATCCAGATTGTCTGGGTGGCGGTGCAATAAAACTATAAAAGCATGCTAAAAACAGCCCGAGACTTTTGTAAAACTCATTACCTTGATTAACTAAAACAAGACATTTGTTCTTGTTTCACGAGTTTTTCTCACTTTCGTGGTTTCCTGTGCGAACACAAACTATACTACACGGGCATGAGTATAAGTTATTCAGAATGAGTAAACATGAACCAAACATAAATAGCTAGCTGCAGACACCGAGCAGCATGAAGTAAAGAAAGTCGACCGCTAGTAATTTCATAAACTTCAACAGGATCTGTTAGTATATGAGCACCTTTTTCTCAATAGGAACACTAGCACGCTCCCGCGTCCAACACACACAAAAAGAGACCTGTCTTTTAAAATTTAGCTTTCTACTTCTAACGCTTAGAACAAGAAAGCTGCACGTGAACTATGACAGCTTTGAATCTTGCAGAGTTTCATGGTTCAATTAATTACAAGACGAGCATACAGGTTTGTGTCCTGACAGATGAGAACATCAAGTGACACAGTTTGTATGCCCATGTCCCTTTCAATCACCAGCTAAGCATACATGGCTAGAAACAAGTCTCAGCTTATAGGAGACGAAGGAGGATATGTTGTATCCAAGCGCGGCTGCGTAGTGTGACGGATTAACACCGATAAACATGATACGCTAATTTCGTATTTGCATAAATGCAACTAATCAATCAAACGACGTAGTACTATAGTATCGTGGCTGTGCTGCAGCCATATCGTAAGGCTTGAAAACAAGAAAACGACGAAAGAATCAGTAATTACAGGGATGTTTGACATTCCTGCAAAGCACGATGCAAAAAATAAAGTTCACCAGTACGGAAATACTTTTTAGAGTTCTGGGCGCATGTGACCATGTTGGCTTGTTGTGCGGATATTCCAACAAGTCAATACAATTCTGATATTTCCACAGTCCTTCCTGTTTAAATAAAATAGAAATATCTACATGTGCAGGAGTGCATCTGTGTAAGTAGTATAAATGTTTTTCCAACATGTTTTAACTAGGGAAGAAAAATTATTGGCACATTAACCAAAGCAAGATGATCAGAACAGTCAATAATAAGAACTATTGGGATTTGAATAAGATAACAAGAACTGAACAATGCGTGAATACATCGCACAGAAGGACCTGCTAACGCATCTCTTCGTTCGAACAGACCGCCAACGTGAAACAATAAGAACTGCAAATTGAAATGCAATGTACTGGGGGGGGGGGGAATGCACGAAAAAACATTGAAAGAAAGAAACAAACAAAAAACAATGTAATAGCTAAAAAGCTGAGCAAACAATAAACCAACAAGGTATGGCACACATAGGTTCTTTTTTCAAAGCTGCAGGGAGTCTCGGCGTGTCAAAAATCGTACAACGCTGAATAAAATTGAAAGTAATTATTGTCCTAGCAAGTAATAAAATCATTATCATGAAGATACAAAGGAAACACACACTGGTATCTTTGTAGAGAAGCTAACTACAGCCTAGAAAATTTACTTTGTCTTGAGACAAAAAATGAGGCCATATCCAAGATAATTAGAAGTTTAGCTTAGGCAAGACCTACAACAAAATCTGCTCAGAAAAACGTACGCTTGTCACTGATGTGATCATTGAGCCCGTATGCGTTTTGGTTATTCAGCTCTCGACTCTTTCTATCCTGCCTAGCTGCCATCTTGGTTTTTTTTATGCATTTTCATGCTTCCATTGGTTGCACAATGGTATTTTTTTTTTCCTTTCAGTAATCAGGAGAATGCACCCGAAGTTATAAAAACAATAATTTTAAAGTTATCTCTTTGATTATATTAAGATTTTGACATATACATGCACACTATCTGAAAAGAAGCACAATATATATATATATATATATATACATTGCCAGCAGCATGAAGTTAAAATAAGTAAATGTGGTTTCACGTTGACCATCTATTTTAGCTGCCCAAGTATTGTAGGCCAGTTAAGAAACGTGATTAGCGCGTAGAATGAATTCCTGACACTCACGACATCTTGAAGTCAAAACGACTGTTCTTAAATCTTTTTGAGCCTGACTATCAAACTTCACAGCCGCACCTTACTCTTTATTAATTTAGAATAAAAAAAAAAGCAGTAGATATTTACTAGTAGCAATACAGACCTGCTGCGAAGCTAAGTGCTACTAGTTAAAAAAATTGGTAGTAACAAAAGATCGTGCTAATCGACTAGCAGATGTGAGCAACGGCTGTGAGAGCTTTGCGAAGGAGTTTAGACAGCTGCTGCTGCTGAATTTTTCGTTCGAAACCGGAATGTCTATTGGCCCACGGCTTGCTGCGGCCAAGACAACGACGGCGTAGCAGTGATGGCGACAAAGTGCGACGACCTTTGGTTTGACCCTTGAGAAAGGTGACCTTTGTGTGCCGACGAGCAGGTCACCTGACCTTGAGGATTTGGAGTGAGGAGGAGAGGGACGGCCGCTTCCTCACGAGCGTGGCTGCCACTGTGGGAAACGAAAAACCCAAACGCATCCGTTTTTGTGTTCTGTGCCTCGTTGATTTGTCAACTTCACATTTCATAACAGCTGTCAAGACAGGCCACTAATAACACAAATTTCTTTCACATTCCATCAGAGATTTCGCAATCCTTAACCTATTGTGAAGCTTCTTTGTTGATCTCTTAAGTCAGAACCAGTAAAATACACTCAAACCTCATTATAACAATGTCACACCTGCCACAAAAATACTTTGTTATATCACACCTGCCACAAAAATACTTTGTTATAACCGAAAATTCTTTATAAATGATTATTTGTAACACTGTATCTATGGCAAAGCTATTGGTCACTTACTTTGTTATAACCGATTATTTTTTACATTGGAATTCGTTATATCGAGGTTTGAGTGTAACAAAATTACGCTTTTTAATCTTTCAAATACAGCTATGAGCTCTTAGATCTTTCGGACTCACCATACCGACTCGCGATCACTGGCTTCCGTGACAAAATAGAACAGCTCTGAAATCTGTAGTCTCACCTTGATGTACAGCCACCGAAAATCCGGCAAAAAATTTAAGGCAGAAAACCTTAAAACCCATGCAATAGCTTGGGGTTCAATGAAAGAAGCTTAGGCCTAAAGTGAACCCTCGTGATGACGGGCCAGATTTTGGGACATTGGATTGCAACCGAGGCTTCACTGCTTCGGCAAGTCGTTGGCTGTACTACCAATACATTTTACGCGCAAAGCGACAATCGATCAATAAATCAATCAAGAAGCCAATCAACAGACAAGTGAATGCATGCAGACATGTGTCCGGCAACTACAAAGCACCCCGCTCTTAGTTGGACACAAGGCAACAAAGACTGGCTATAAATGCAGGAGTGAACAGAAACTTGAGCACGCCAACAGAAATTGCGATGAGCACACACACAAATCAATTTTATTGACTCTCAAAATAAAATAACAGAAAAGTGATAAGCCATTTTGCGAGCGATGCATGCTTTGTGCATCGTCACGTGGGGGGTAATGAAAGCCTCTCGGAGGCTCACGAGCAGCTTTGTTAGTCATGCGAGTAGAGAGGCAGCAGACACGAATGCGAGTAACAGACGGGCAAAGAAAAAAGCGTGCATGTAAAACCGAGCTGGCTGTGGGACCATTCATCATGCAGAATCCAATTAAACCAACAAATAATGAAGCCAAGAAAACCACAGTCATTGTTGATGTAATAACCCCTCGAAAACTACCGACGGTTGTAAGTTCAGTTTCCGGCAATGGCGGGTTGTCTTTGAGTCCACTTTAATTTGTTTAAATTCATATCATTCAAGAAATAACGTCCCCCACATTTACCTTAGCTTGATTATATGTTGGTTCTCATTAACACCGTGTCTAACAAAGAAGAAAAAAGAGCGGTCAAATTACTGTTTCGTTCACTCAACATGCATGTAGCGTGAAACGAAATGAATGGAGAACAGACAACGCAAATGCTTCTGCCATCTACTCTTCTGTCATTGTTTCATGCTTCATAAACTACGTCCGTCATGCATCCGTGCCAACTCAATCCAAACACCAATCATGCGAACAGTAAATACCACACAGTTCAATTTGCAGAGCCACGGCAGGGCAAAACAAAGTGTGTAATAACAGACAGATTTTAATACAGAACAAAAACTTAGTGCTAGTAAGTAAAGGTTCACACTTGGCATACCTCATCAGAACAGAACAGGACGATAACCAAGGACGGTAGATGGGTTCTTGAGTACGTACACTCAAACCTCGATATAAGAAACCCAGAAATAACAAAATATTGGTTACAAAAGTAAATGAAGCATTCTCTTACAATAAACATAATTTTAGAAAGATACCTTATAACAAATTTTCAGTTCTAACAAAGTTATTTTTGTGTAATTTGCAATTTTCTATAATGAGGTTTGAGTGTATCTACCTAACAATGCATTCTCAAGCTAAAATGTGAGCCTGATAGTCTTACGACTCATCAATTCAACAAGTCTAATAAAAATTTATGATAGACTCAAGACACTTTTAAGTGCCATACCAGACAAGGGGTGACTAACTTCACGGGACAGTTACTGAGCATATGAACATCGAAATGGCAGAAATAATGGCACGCAATAGAAACTGTATTTTATAGACGACTTTGAGTGCCGCCATGTTGGGCTGTTAACCTTTGTATTTCGCAACTAACGAAACGAACCGTGTTACGGTAGATGCATACGGATGAAAACGCTTAGGTTGGTGCATGCGACGTTTCATTAATTCACGTAACGATATACAAAAACAAGACAGCATAGTCTTAACAGCCCAAGATGATGGCTCGCAGATGTGTTATAGAAAACAGTCTATAGAACGATCAGACCAACAGACGTTCAGACCGCTGTATACGACAAAACAACTCACAGTAATGCACGACTCCACAGACCAATACAAACAGAAATGGCTAAAATTTTAAGAGAAAGCATAAGCTCTCAGCACTTAGATATATGCTCACTTGTCTTAGTTTTAGGTGCTGTTTTTTTTTTTTTTTTTTCCACTCCACCAACACCAAAGCCAATTCAGATTTTCCAAATACAGGACATAGATAGCAAGGACAGGACTGTTTTGACTAGGCAACCGCTGAGTCGATTTGACCAAAGCTTGTTGCGTTTCAGAGGGATGACAGAGTTCCTCGTTTTTAGACAGACAGTCGAGCTGATCGAGCTGTAGGAAGTGGTGTTTTCATTTAAGGACTAGAATCTTCAATCAACAAGCTCTAGAAAAATGTTAAGCTAAAAAAGAGAAGTAAAAACTGTAACAAAAGGCTTACTGGTGCGCTTAACTATGCATTCAAAAAGCTTTCCCAAGTCAACCAACTGTTAAAGTATAATAAAGTATACATGAAAAGTCCTGCTCGGGTAGCAAATGTCCATTTTGTACCCTGTATTTTAAGTACAGCTTGCGCAAATTGTAAAATGATTCTCTATTTCCTAGTAACAGAGTTCTAGACAAGTTAAACAGTAAGTTCCTAGAGTCCCCGGATTCCAGCTTTCTAGCTAGATTCTAGCCTATTGGAGGCTGAGCGCGCATACGTTGAACGTAGCTTGCAATGGTTGTGCGCACTTATTTTGGTCATAGCTGTTGGGGAGTTCACAATAATTATCGCTACAGAGTTCTTTCACAGACGTTCTGAAACAAGGTTTAAATTGTTTTGTTTTATACGATAATGTGGAGGGCATGCATGTAACAAAAGGTTTAAATTGTTTTGTTTTATACGATAATGTGGAGGGCATGCGTGTAACAAGTAAGTACGGTTTTCCCCGACTAAACCTCAGTTGGCAGTCATCGCGCGCATGGCATATTTTTGCCTATGTGCTATTTTCTCTGCACCACATATTACGTTAGGAACCTAGATCAGCTCACCTAGTTAACCACGTTCAGTTCGTCTGAGTTTCTCAAATGCAAGCGTACCTTGTCGAATTCGGCACAACAAATGCCTCGCAAGACAATTTTGTTTCTCCGAATTTCATATACAGGACAAGCAGCTGAGCTTTGTGCTTTCTCTCAAACAAAAAAAAAATATCACACCACAAGCAAACCAAGATGGGAATTTTGACAGAGACAAAAGGTACAAAGCTGTCACACAATCTGGGTATAAGCATCAAACAACAGGTTCCAAAATTCCACATGCACTGTCGTCATTGACAAGCATCTGTGTTCTTAGGGCACATTGGAATGCTTCTTGTGTAACAGGGCGACTTTGCGCGATTTGACTAGTTCCAGCGAGTGCAATCGGAGTTTTTGCCAACTATCGATGCATTTACCACGCCGAGCACATTCAGGGCAAAACACATTAACAGCAATCGAGAGGTCGTAGCAGCACATCGTCAGCGTAAAATTAAGGAAGCCATTCCTTGGCTTATCCGCATCTAAGAAGGCACAGCTTTAGGTGTAATTCCTCTGTAAAGTAGAAGAAATGCGAAATCCACACCAATTTGTTTTTGGTTTGCTTTGGGTCTTTGCACCAGGAGGTTTTTTTTTTTCATTATTTTGCTTTCTTCTGTTTGCCTGAATGACCCCATCGAGACTCGTTTGCTGCACAGAATCCCTGACAATGTTGGTCGCTGCGAGAGTTCGTCTTGACAGAAGAGGCCTGTAACACGGTTCGTCATATGCAGATCTTCTTTATTTCAATAATCTAGAAGAAACCAAACAAACGCCCCCTAGTTGTTTAGCTTAAGCAAGGATTCGTCTTAACAGAGCTTGTCTTAGCAGGAGTTTAGTGTTGCGTATATCTCATAATATAAAGAAAATTGAGCATATTGGTCAAGACCTTACTGGCCTACAAAATATCTTTTTTTTTTTAATTGAAACAAGGCATGTGGAAATGCAATTCTTTTTAGCTCAAAAGAAAGTGGAAGCAACTTCGAACAGTCACAAGATTTGGGTTTCGGTAGAATGCATGTGATAACCTGCAGAATATGTGAAGTTTTTTTAAATTCACTACACTTGCACAATATAAGCTGGTATAACAAGCTTATAAATTCAGAAGTTGTAAAGTGATGTGGAGTAATATGTTCGTTTAACCTTGAAGTGAAACTTTGTGGCAGTGCAGATTTTTTTTGGATACGAGTATTGTAGGCATTCATTAACACATATACTATCTTTACACATATTCATCATCATGAGTGGTCGTCATCTTCATCTGCAGTGGGGACTTGGCTTGTTTGAGTTCTGTGCCTTGGGCGTGGTCACTTCATCGTGTCTTCTGGGCCTAATAAAGGTTGCCTTCACCGTTACATCACAAGTGGTGGAGTGTTCTCTACGATCTTCCGTTCTCTCCCAGCCCGATCTACCTCCTGGAGCTCCGCTCAGGTCGTCGTTTGTGCCAGGTGTCCGGTAACATGCCTCAGGACGAGCCAACCGTCGCTTCTGCGTCTACCTCCACGGCCCCAGCTATTGCGGCCTATCCATCGTGGATTATCACCGCGCACCAGCGTGAGCCGCCCACGTTCGCCGGACTTCGAGGTGAAGATGTGGAGGATTGGTTGGACCAGTTCAATTGAGCGAGTTCCACTAACAACTGGGATGATCCTACCAAGCTTCGCCGTGTTTCCTTCTATCTGACAGGCGTAGCGAAAACATGGTTTTTCAATCATGAAACGGACATTACGGACTGGACACGTTTCAAGCAACAGCTTCGCCAAATTTTCGGCACCCCGGTGGTTCGTTCAGCTCTCGCGAAGAAGACACTGGATGCTCGCAAGCAACAATGCGGTGAGTCCTACACATCGTACATAGAGGATGTGCTTGCTCTCTGTCACCATTTCAGCACGTCCATGTCTGAATCAGAGAGAGTTCGTCATCTATTGAAAGGGATTGACACGGTCGCGTTCAATGCCTTGGTCATTCAAAACCCGACTACAGTCGCTGAGGTTGTTGCCACGTGCCAACGCCTACAGGAACTTGAATCCCAACGGTTACCGCAGGACAGCGCTGAAAACACCACCACGACTGATGCCTCATTGCGTGCCATGATCCGGGCGATTATACGGGAAGAGCTGCAATCTTTCGGCCTCTCAATGACACCGAGTCCACCTCCCCCTCCAACACTGCTTTGCGCGACGTTATCAAAGAGGAGTTGGCGTCCATGACCAGGCCAGCGTATGTAGACTCTCCAGTACCTCGACTCCAGCCGACGTACGCACAAGTCCTTGCTGGCTCACCACCCGTTGTACAACCGATGCCCGCACACTCGACGCCTGTCCCGCTGGCTTCGTTGACTCCGAGTGCGCCTAGCCAGCTCTTTCACCCACCGTGGCGGCAGCCTCGTCCGATCTGTTATTACTGCGGCTATCGGGGCCACATTGCATGCCTCTGTCGGAAGCGTCAGCAGGACGAGCGTCGTGGATTCGACACCTATGGACGGGATGATGGGACAAGCTGGTACGCTCTACAACGTCGTCCTTATGATCCGCCGCTACGTCGCTCACCGTCTCCAACTGCGACATCTGAGCCAATCAGTTCTTACCGCTCTACTGGACGCCGCTCCACGTCTCCATTGCGACCTGTCTCGCAATTCACCAACCAATGCCCAGAAAACTAACCTCTGCAGCTTTCGGAGGAAAAGCTGCATCGAACGAAAAGACAGAAATTCCTCCTGTGTGTCCATATAATACGATATCTGTTTTAATAGAAAATGTGTACGTGGACGCTTTAATAGACACTGGTGCTTGTTTGTCTGTGATTGATCGTTCTTTGTGCTCACGTCTGCGAAAAGTCACCACCCCTAATGATGGACCTACACTGCACGCTGCTCAAGGGGATGTCATTAGACCTGCCGCTATGTGCACCGCTCGAGTTTTCATAGCTGGTCTTCTTCATTTTGTGCAATTTGCTGTGCTGAGTTCGTGTGCCCACCAGCTTATATTAGGCTGGGATTTTCTGTCTACGGTGAACGCTTCCATCTGCTTTCGAGAAAATGTTGTTCATATGATGGAAACTGACTATGCCCTGTATGCGGATGACAAGCCCTTTCGCTTGCTCGCTGCTGAAGATACCGAGCTACCACCTGGTCATCAGCGGATAGTTGCCATCACTTCTTATGTGATCGACTCTGGTGACGTGTTTGTCCAACCATCTGCACACTGTCTCGCAAGAGGTATAGCCCTTGCTTCAGGTCTAGCGCGATTCCACAATGGCTCCGGCCTTCTCTACGCTACAAACCAGACTTCTGAGAAAATTCTCATTCCTAAAGGCACCACAATGGCTTGCGTTTCTGAATCTCAACCTGTCTCTGTTGTCCCGCTTATGCCAGCGTGTTCTGACCTTCCTTCTATTGGACGTTTATCAAGCGTTTCTGTTCTTGCTGCGACTATTAGTCCAGAACTGACCTCTTCACAGACAGATGAGTTGCTTGCCTTGCTACAAGAGCATAGGAGATTGTTCGATGCCCATTCCTCATCTCAGGGACAGACGTCCATTATTAGGCATCGTATCCAGACCGATGGCACTTCCATCGTACGCCATTTACCATATCGCGTCTCTTCGTCTGAGCGCGAGATCATTGAACAAAATGTAGCCGATATGCTGCAACATTATACGTCCCTCCGCGAGTCCTTGGTCATCCCCTGTTGTTTTAGTAAGAAAAAAAGATGGCACCGTGCGATTTTGCGTGGACTACAGAGCACTTAATAAGATTACCCACAAGGATGTTTACCCCATGCCGCGCATAGACGATTGTTTGGATTCACTGCAAGGTGCTGAGTACTTCTCAAGCCTAGACCTGCGTTCAGCAGGTTACTGGCAAATACCCATGCACGAGGATGACAAAGAAAAGACAGCATTTTCAACACCAGATGGGGTGTACGAATTCAACGTCATGCCATTCGGCCTTTGCAATGCTCCAGCAACATTCGTGCGGATGATCGACACAGTTTTACGATGCTTGAAGTGGAAGACTTGCTTGTGCTATTTAGACGATATCGTTATTTTCTCGTCAACCTTCCCTCAGCACTTGCAACGACTGGACGAAGTTCTTACGTGCCTTGCAAACGCAGGCCTTCAGCTGAACACCAAGAAGTGCCGTTTTGCGAGCAAGACGATTAAAGTGTTAGGCCACATCGTAAGCAAGGACGGTGTTCGTCCCGATCCTGACAAGATTTCCGCTGTCCAACACTTCCCGCGTCCTGAAAAAGCCAAAGATTTGCGCAGTTTCCTCGGCCTCGCTTCTTATTTTCGCCGATTCATTTGAGACTTCGCCTTAATAGCTTCACCATTGCACAAGTTGCTCGGATCAGGCGTTGCCTTTGTGTGGTCTCCTGAATGTGAAGCGGCGTTTGCCCAACTGAAGCGATCGACCAGTATAGCGATCGACCACTACAGAGAAGCCACCTTAACAGAGATTACATGCAGCTTGTACATGTCTGATCGTTCATCTTGAATACTTGGAGCAAATCAAAATTGGTTTCGAAGGGAATTAAAATACTGCAACATTTGTTCGAATATTAAATGTGCTTGGGGATTCACACAAGTCTGCTCTGAGCCTATCCCTCATTATGCGACGCCACAATTAACACCACCACACGCACGGTGATAAATTTTTTTCGCCCTAAAGAATGGTCGGCAACTGATTGTTCATCCATCGCAACAATGCAAGAAAGTTTTATGCCATGAAGTGGTTCGCAAATGAAGGCCTTCATTTTAAACATTTTCCAACATGTCCGAGTTTTGTAGCATCATACCCCGCATATATCAAAGCAAAGCCACCGAGTGCCGCATTTGCGGTGGGCCAAACTGTCGTCAGTAAAGACACGATCACGGAGTCCAAAGAGATGCGAATGCAAGTGTGTGGCCTACACACAAAGGCGAAACGAAAACGCAGAGCCCCGCATCTGCTGCTGATAAATCTGGCTCGCTCGTGCACAATCGCGAATGGCAGCTACGCAGTTCTGAAGGCACGTAGCCGTTGTGGTTGTTCACAAACACCATTTTCGCGACTACGTGTCGCACATTTGAGGTGCTTCGTGCGTTCGGAGGATTGTCTGAATTGACCGAGTTGCGGCCAATTATCACCGAATAAAAGAGAGTTTGATTGGTTGATTGAAATAGTTTTATTGAAGAGAGTTTGATGTCGTTGGACAATTTAAACATTTGCTGGGAGCAAGGATTACGTCCAAGATATCCAATTTTTCTGAATTACAAGGAACGAATTAACGAGCTTCATCATACTTTGAAAATCGATTAAACGCTTGCACATACAAAAGCCTCCCCATAAATGGAACTTGATGAACATGAAGAGATCGAGAAAGTGTGTTCTGCCAAACGAGAGTTATATTTACCGAAAAATCATCAGGAGTGGAGAATTCCAGCACCACTCATATTAGAGGCAACCGTTTCATTAAAGTAGTAGATTTGTCTAAGATATTTACATTCAGCGAAAATCAACCGTCTTTCATTGCTAATGTAGATGTGGTAGGATTGCTGCCTTGTCATATCTCTCCAGGACCGGTCAAACTTTCTAAACTTTCTAAACTAGCTTTCTACCCTCATGTCTATTTCAGAACTGCACATGAGAATGCACAGATTATTTGACAAGATCGATCAGACACAGCATTGTACCATGTGTCTCCTGCTCCACAGAACCAAACTTTCCCGACATATGGTTACAAAAACACAGACATGCTATAAGAAGTTTGTAGTGCAGGAAAGAAAGACACAAAAGAAGACGAGAGTTGACATACAGGCGTGCGCCTTGCATTCTTTTGTGTCGAAGTTTCATGCACTGTGATCCTTCTTTAACATACAACTAACAGGCCTAAATCACGACAACAAAGGCGTGCTGCATGCTGTAAGTGAGAAGCAGGCACTGGCCGCATCCGGTCACCGCATGCACCACCACCTCCATGCTGGTGCTCGCAGGTGTTAGTAGCGCTCCGACGCAACTGCCGGTCATTCCCGAAAGGCAAGTCGAGCCTTACTGTTGGTGTCCTGGGGCGTCAGGGGCCGCTCCATCACCTTCTGCAACAGCGCGATCCACTCGGCCCGGTCGCGGTCGCTCTCGGCGCCCATGACAAACTTGCGATGCGGCGTAGTGACCGTGAAGGAGAACGGCATCTCCTTGAACGCGTGCGGCGCCCCGGTCTGGACGGAGTAGCCCTCGCTGCGGTGGCCCAGAAAGATCTCGCCCTTGGGGTAGGCATCCTGTCGAAAAACAAGACCGTGCGCTTCAAACTGGGCGTGCTGGCGGACTCCTACCATAAAAAAAATGCAATTCTAAGGAACTGTTTAGAGAATATTTATATGAGGGGTTTAACATCCCCAAACCACCCTATGATTATGAGAGACGCCATAGTGGAGGGCTCCGGAAATTTCGACCACCTGGGGTTCTTTTAATGTGCGCTCAAATCTGAGCACACGGGCCTACGAGATTTCCGCCTCCATCGAAAATTCAGCCGCCGCAGCCAGGATTCGATCCCGTGAGCTGCGGGTCAGCAGCCGAGTACCTTAGCCACTAGACCACCACGGCCAGGCAGCTGTTTAGCGAAGTACTCTAATTTGCTGCTGTGCTAGTTGGTAAGTTGCCATGATTAAGCACAAATCATAATGAGGCCCCAATCAGCCCCCAGTAACACGCCTGTATAGATGTGCACGTGTATGAACAAGCGCCAATCAGTACCTAATGGTTTTTCAAAAAAAGTCATCGCACTAAATGACACAAGGGGAGTTTCAGCAAAAGTTGCAACAGCGATTGCATCTTTGAAAAAAAAAAAGACAAGTCCACAAGTTGAAATATTTGCTTTAGTGACCTGCTGTGTCCACTAATTTTTCATCTCTGCCGGCAGGCACGAATCACAGGGCTATTTGGATATGGATGGAAGCTATGAAAGAGGCCCGCGCTTGAGCACAGTTCCGAGCACGTTCGGGATTCACGGCGACACCCACCAGCGGGTCCTCGTGGTACATCCACTTCCGGTCATCCAAGGTGAACCAGCGGCGCCGATTCTGGTCGGCGGGCCTTGGTCCAGACTTCCACAGCCAGCCCTCTTTGAGGAAGTCGCGTGTCAGGTGGGGCACCAGCTGGGACTCCTTGGCACCCGGGAAGGCCACCTGCAGGTGATGCAGCTTGGCCGCCCGCAGCGCGCTGTACCAGTCCACGATTGTCTGCACAGAAAAACCGAGGAAAGATAAATAGTTGTCACCGTTTGAGAACAAAATACGAATGAAAGATTTGAAAGAGGTGATTAAGGGGGTGTACACGCACAATCCACACAGCCACACCTCACATGCCAGGACACCTGCCGCATGCAAGCAGAGAGCGAAACAGCATTGCCAATACGCTCTTTTGCCCTCCGCTTACGTGGGGCAGGTGACCTGGCATGTGAGGTGCAGCTGTGTGAATAGTGCATTGACTCGTTCTAAGGGGCTTGATGAAAGCGAGTAAGGCCTCTAAGCCATGTCCAATCATTCCTTAGCATTTCAAAGAAACGTTCATGTTGGGATAAGAATGCCGTCACAATCAACAATGCCAAACGTGGGAGCGCTGCGAGTGCCAGGCACCCCAATAGTTCCAAGAGGCAATCCCTTGTTCTTTTCGTGCCTTTCAATAATCCTCAGTGTTCTCTCTGTGATGTTGACATTGTCCTCTGCTCGTGCTATCTACAAAAAGAACATCTTTGTTCCCTCACAGCTTCGCATGCTCGCTCCCCTTCCTACTCTCGCAGCGAGGGGAAATACTTAGCTAGGAGGGGGAAAAGCAGAGAAACGAAGAGAGAGCTGAAAAAAAAAAGAGCAAAACAAACGAGAGCCTCTTCTGGATCATCAAGCATGCATAACTCCACTACTACGACACCATTTAAAAAATATTCTTCTGGCTATGTGTTCACTGTAGACTCAACAATATGTTGGAAAGAACAAGCAAATATGGTGTGCGAGCTTCCACTACGTAGAAGCTTCCAGCTTGTTTCATCGGGGCTCCCTTTAATGTAGCAGGGTGAGTTAACTTATTAAATGCGGCCGTGTGACCCCGCGAAAATCAGCATCATAGGGCAGGCATTTTTTCCCCCCTAGTATTTTCACCTTTTCATTCGAATAACTTCAGACTACGTGCCACTATTGCGGCTGCTCTTACTGCACTAATCTGTCCATACTTCAGTCTACGAAACTGACGAGTAAAAAAAAGGGGGGAGGGGGGGTTAATAGTGTTGGAGAACCGCTTCAAGGGCATGAAGACTTGGAACTCATTAAAATGTGATGTAACTATAAAATCTCAGTTAAAAATTACAATTAGCAATCGTTATGCTTTTCTTGGCTTCAATGTCTCGTGGCTTTTTCCAGCTGTGCTCAAGAAAAATATAAAAGCCCCCCCCCCCCCCCCCCCCCCGTTATTTATTTTGCTTCTGTCGACCATAAAAGAGAAATTCATGTCCTCATACAAACGTCCATGCAATAAAACCTCATTCATACATATTTTAGAAAAAAAATGTTCTACATGAGAGAATTTACAACCCGAATCCGCTGAAACATCATGCAGTTTAGCTTGATTACACTATTTACAACGTTGGCAGTGGGAACAAAATAACAACAATATCTGGGGTTTCACGCCCCAGAACCACTTACAGGAGTATGAGAGCAGTGAAAAGTCACATAAAACGGGAACTTACAAATGAGGTTTTACTATGAGATCTTTTCCTGGTGAATCACTCGTTAGGAACAGCTTTCGTCAGTAAATGCATGGAATTCGAAGTAGCTAACTGATGCTCTCGGTACAGCTGAAGTGGCATCCAGCCAAGCTTTAGTTCTGGCGGACAAACCTAGCTCCACAGAAAACGGAATTCCGCAAAAGCGACACACTCACCTTGCCGTCTTCGCTGTAGACAAAAATGTTACGCGTCGAGCCGTCCTTGACGTAGCTCAGCTGAAGCCCGTGCTTGTTGCCGATCTTTTCGGGACAGAAGACGGCGTTGATTTCCGACACCGGAATAGATGCCTTGGGCTCCTTGTGGGACTGAAAACAACAAAGCGACCGGTCACATGTTTACGATTGCTTGGCCGTGATTTGGTGAATAGGCACAAATGCCTGTTTCAGCAACAGTGAAAAAACACAGATTATTGCAGCTTTGCGAATTTAAACAAGACAGAATTTCAGGGAAAGGTGCGAGCTTGATGCGATGACAAATCGTTCAACAGGAAATCGCTCCAGAGTTGACATTTCGATAAGGAGACTCGTCTTTTACGGCATCCTCTTGTCACCACTTTTGCTCTAGCAGCATGTCTGTTCAAGTTAGTAACTATTTTATATAGTATGTACTGCAATATTTTACAAAAGGTTTGCTGGGTGGTAAATATGCGAGAGCATTAAACGGTAAAACAACAAGGGGGAAAACAGAAGTTTCTTCACAGCCAGGCCTTGAAGATGATAACAAAATTGCAAGCAAAGTCATTTCCAAGATTTTCAAATCATGCAAACAGTCAGTAGAGAAAAAAAAAGTTTAATCATTCTTAAACCTCAATCATCTCGTGAACTAGTTTGGACTATTGGCTGCAAAGCAACATTAGAAACAAAAACTGAAGTTTCCTTTATTGAGTGACGTACAGGGGTGCAGAATCTGCGCGTTAAAGGCAGCAGTGCGAGTTCAATTTATGAGATTTCCATTTAATTCACTCAAGGCATGAAATAAGCAGTGGATAGTTCAGCGCCTACCTTCCTCGTTACGTCTGTGTCACGTTTCCTTTTTACTTGTACCGTGCTAATACAAGCTAAGTTCGTGGGCGACCAACTCGCTCAGGCTACAACACTTCTGTGTGTGCAAAGGACTGCAAATGGTCTTCAAAAAGTATACAAAAGCTCGACTAATGAGTCCAGCTCGACTAACGAGTCCTGCTTGACTAATGAGTCCTCGGTGTTACGCACAGTACCAAAGGCTCTGCGCGCGGAGACGGTGCTCACCTCTTTGACGTAGTACTTGAGCACGCCGTCGCTGAGCACAAACCGCCGCGGGTGGAAGCGGCCGTCCTCCTTTCCCTGCTTGTTGAGCCATCCTTCCATGCGGCCGTCTTGGTAAACTTGGCGGTCCTGGTGCACGAATTCCTCGCGCTCGTACTTTGCTCGCACCCACTGTTCCTGCATGTACGTGATCGCGAAAAGATTTACACATAGCAAACGTTATGCAAATGAGAAAGGGAGAAAAAAAACTGTTTCATGCAATACCTCTCATCCATTTATGCAATAAGTTCAAATGTATGCGAGGAAAAAAAATTTTTTTCAAGTAGAAACAGATAATTGCCAGAATATATCAGACAGAAAAAGATTTTTATTACTAAATATGGGAATAAGCTTTAAGATTACCAAGAGCCAGACATAGTGCAACAAGGCGGGGAGTGTCAAAATACAAAGAAAGCACACTTCAACAGATCTCCTGGAAGCATATATAGCACGATTTTATTGAACTTAAGACATGTGAAATATGGTAACTTAATACAAAAACCAAATTCAGTACTGGCACAAAAAACAATGCTATTTCGAATCAATTTTCAGGTGAACATCACCGACACGACATTCTGCAAAATTTTGGAAGGCTGCCACATGATCACTTTTTTTTTGCTCTGAAATATTTTTAGCTATTTAATGTTTCCACTGCACTAAACAAGCACCGTTCCCTTTCACGTAAACTTGAGATGGTCGCCAGCATGGCTGAAATTCGGCATGAAATAACTCGCATGAAAAAAAGAAAAAGAAAGGTCTAAACACAGTAGGCCCAATAGCAGCATTACAAACTTAAAAGGCCCAATATCAGCATTACAAAGTTAAAGTAAATATTATAACATGTTTTGAATATCCATTATAAGCACCTGGCAACATTACATAATAAAAGGCCAGGACCCACTGCACATTTGTAATACACTCGAAGACACTCTGGGGAATGCATCACCAAATTGGTTTGGAACCAATAAACCCAACTTACCAATCAGCTTTTCGTTTGCAATGCCCAAGATTGGTGAAGGGCGAATACTTGATGAAGCGAATACAATTAAAAGAGTATTGACACCGATTTTTGCAGCTGAGTTTACTTTGTCATAGAAATCTCTAATATAGAGAGACTGCTCTCAGAAGTGTGAAGCTCAGTTAATGCCAACGATATATTGTATCTTTATATAGCAAGTTTTTGCTTGGTGCACAAACCTACATGACACTAGCATGACAACAGGCTGCAGTGTTCAATCTGGCGACTTCATGCTTCAATTGTGATAGCATCACGTACGGAAACATACAATATGGTCACTTGCGCAACATTAAGAAGTTCAAACTGGCTGCTATTACCTCACCAGTGGAGTTATGCAGGACAGCAGTAGTGTAATCATCACACTATCTTGCACAAGCATGCGCTACAAGAAGCTCAAAACATGTGGCAACGTCAGAGTACAGTAAGAATCCAAGCTAGTTTTAAAATAACATCTGTAATTACTTTTTCAGGGTGCACTCACACTTAACAGAGCCTTTTCTAGGCTCCTAGGGACACGGTCTTTCATTTGACGCAAAAAATGAAAATTTTTCAGTGAGCGCCCCTTTGAGTATTTCTCATCCCATGAGATATGTTACCTTGACGACGGCAACGTCATCTGCAAGGGGCCGGCGGTAGCAGGCTGGGACATTGGCTTCGTACTTCGCCTTGGCAACAATGTTGCCCACGGCCGCGAGTTCATCGACCTGCTCGTCATCCCACTTGTCGAGCCGTAACGAGCGCACCCGGCTCACGTGGGAACCCAGGCTTCGGTGGATGCCGGCGCATTCCGTGCACAGGAACACACCGAGGTTGTACGACGCCCATTCTGGATCTGAAAATTAAGCGGACCAGTCTGGCTTTTAACCCAACTATAACAAATTTCATGACGCATAAATTTACGGGGGTTCAGCGGGTAGCGCACACGGCTGTAGCCAATATGACCTACCTTGCTTAGCTGCTGAATGATTTTTTTTTGCGTTTTTTTCCGTTACATTTGGCTACAACTTAAGAAAAATAAAAAAATGAAGTTTACACTGCCCGTGTAAAGCTTTACAAACAGCAAAGCTGGCTGATCTTAGAAGCTTAACGCCTTTCCTGATGCTAGGTCTTGGTGTAGACAAATCAGAGTCGAACCAAAGCCTGTCAAAGACCATGCAAGAATGTTTTGAGAGCCAGAACTAACATGCAAAAGCTGGCTGCGGCACCTTCCGTAAAATCGCAGGCCTTTCGTCACTTGTAACCGGCTCACATGGTGAGCTCACTCGGTTGGTCAGCCGCGCAGACTGTCTCTGTCGGCGGGCATGGCTGATAAGCATTGGTGTGTAGAGTTTTTTACAAAGGCCCGACATTTTACCAACAGCCTTAGGAACGAAGCTCCTAAAATGAAACTAAGGCTCCGCCTACAAATATGGCTGGCCCATGCAACACAAAAAAATTGCACCGATTTGCACATCCAATTACATTCTCCCATTTCCGTGATGTCAAGCACATATACATGTTTATGACAAGTCATCCTCCACCACAAAGAGTCACACTTGCGCAGTACTCGAGCGTCCCAACCAATTGGATTAGACATTCTGACATCGGTGCTCACTTAGGAAGCCGACAGATGAAACAAACCCGAACTGACGCGTCTATGGCCTTCTTCTACGGGCTCCCTGCGCATTATTCTTCAAATTTCAAAGAAACATTTTCTGCCATGACACAGGTCATGACACAAAACGAAAATGAGCAACCCAATATAAAACTAATTACATATTTGAAATCTCTATAAAATCCCATACATACAGCAAAAATTTCATTGCCCTTGGCTACAGATTGACGAAACTATCTTTCTCCGAATTGCATCTCCCTTTTTTTATTTATAACATACTACAGATCAGCATTCGATCCATGCAGGAAAGGCACTCATATTACACAAGAAAGGAAAATGAAATACCAAAATAGAATACAATTAAACAAAGAATGCGCGAACTTTCCCTCACAACTGAGGAAGGCACACGTACGACGTTGGTAGAAATGAATACAGGGCTGTAACAATACTTTTATCAGCAAGTAATTTAACACTTTTCACAGTCAGTCAAGTTTAATTGACGTGAAAAGACTGGAATAACAGGCCTCGAATGTGTACACAATTAAGATTTTGGTTCCATTCATTGCGAGAAAAGAAAAGTGATGTTTTTGACGTCGGTTTGCAAGCGCGACACGTTGAAAGACCTGTCGAACATCATAGTGCCTACACCCAAGTCGTCAACTACAATTATAGGCAGCACACAGAAGCTAAGTCCAGCCATATTAACTATGCAAAAGGTTCAATGACCTTTTTTTTTTTTTGCCACAACTGGTGTCAACAAGTTGCATGCACAAACGTAGCTACAGATGCTGAAAGGGTATTTGATAAATGAAAAAAAAAAAATGATACAACAATGATGGAAGGGAGCTAATAGTTTCTGACCACCTGGGGTTTTCACTTGCTGTAAATGCTTTAAGTGAGTAAGCATCCTCGCTTCTGCTCCCACTGAAATGTAACCGGGTACATTGAACGGCTGACCTTGTGTTACGCACAATAACGATATAATCGCTGCTGTAATTACATCTGCTTCACAATTTAGCACATACTGTGTGTGTAATGGGATCAAGCACCTAACAACAATTAGAGGGAAGCATCTGTGCCAAGAACTACTTTTGAATTGGAAGTGCGTGCAACACTTAACTAAGCATTTCTTGAATAAGAAAGCATGCAATTTTTTTGTCAGACCGAAAATTTTCCATGATAACACGAAAGGGCAAACTATGACCGCGCATGCTTTGATAACAAAACAGCCAAACTCTTCATCCGTTTTTGTGCAACAGTCAAAGTTCACTGTGGCTTTGGAGTCCGCGATGACAAGATCATAAGACGTGCCAGGACTAGATACACCGAGGCAAAAGGCCAGTAACAAACACAAATTATGTAAAAAACTATGGACAGCAATAAATAGCATATGCATTCATATTTTTTGGTAACCGTGTACTTACTTCTATGCTTACCGTAACTGAAAGATTGCAAGGTCACAAGCTAGCATCGCAGTTAATTATTAAAAGAAAAAAAAATTTCGCACAAGAAATTACATGGCTTTAGCACATTATTATTACTATCTGTAAGAAAGAAGATATGACAGGTTGATTTGATAACTTGTTTCAGGAGACAAATCATTATTATTCTAAACGTAAGCGATACGCTTCGAGAAGAAACAATATGTGAATTAGTCGACATTTTGAGTTAATAAATTAGTGCAATTTCCTGTACTGTTCTGCTTCCTTCAATTATTTTTAAGGTGTGATTGGCATCAAATTTTTTTTGTCTTTATATTCACCGAAATAACAATAAAAATTTCAGCGTCAAGTGTCGTTTTAAAGGCTGGGTCACCGTACACCCGCGGAATGTCAGCGCTGCTTTCAAACTGTCAAGAGAAACGTCGGCGGTTCCGTTCTTTGAACTCTCCCGTTTCAGAGGGGGGGTTACAATGTCACTTTCTGCTTTTGTTTCCCTCTTCGCGCTATTCTAAACTCGCGGAAACATCGAAACGCCTGCATATAACGCGCATGCCTTGTCACACGATACAATGCGGTGAATCAACATCCTTCCTCGTGAAATCGATCAGCGCGATGACGCGCTGTGCGTCGGGGTTTTTCTTTCTTTTTTTTTTTTTTTTGACGAACCTCGGGGCTCGCGCGTGCAGTGTCATAAAAGGCGGCAACTCATCTGGCAGGGCCCAAACCGCACATTTAAATACCGGAGACTGAAAGTAACCAGGAAACCTTCCCGTCGTCGTTGCGAGAGCTAGGTCACGCCAGTCCCACAAGTTAACAACAAAGGCGACCGCCAGCTTACGAACGAAACGTCAGAACTTGTCGGGGGTTGAAAAACTGTGGGACGCTTCAGTCACACCTAGACAGTTTAGCTTTTCCTAACTTAGCAACAGCACGGGGCCGCTGTGCAAAACAGATGGGCTGTTTGTCAAAGTTTCGTTGCGTTAAGTATAAAGTACTCGCCTTTCTTTCCGCAGTCCGCACACTCTCCGTTCCCGGGAACTTTGAGGAGCTCCAGGAGCCTGCGTCGATTATGGTCGGCCATTTTTAAAAGCGACAAACAACGCTCTTACTCTTTCCCCCTCTCTCCTAAAGAGAGTGACTATAAACAACAAAGTAATCACACTTTGTCCCACGCGTTTGGTCCCACTAGCCTCGTTTCTGCGGCGCTTGGCGGCTTCCTCTGTTCATAGTTCCGGATGCGCCCACAAAGCAGACGTGGCGCAGACAAAGCAGACGTAGAGGCAGACGTGGCGCTGTCGTCGCTAGCAGGTTAATTGGAAATGTAATCATAGGCAATATGACGTAACTGTCAAGAATCCATTCTTGTATGCACGAGGTTACCGCAAGCGGGTCGTAAACACGTCGTTCGGAACTACGTTCCTATTTTGTGTTGACGCTTATCCGCAATAACCACCAATAACTTTAACAAACAGTCCAACAGAGCCAACTTATTCAGGGAGCGATCTAAACAACGGGACAGGAAAGAACTGAACACATGTTCGACTAGACGATACCGTTAAGTCCATTACGGTGCCACACGTGAGTGCCTGTCTACTCACATGGTGAAATCGGTATCACATGTGTGGTATCGAAATTTGCAACAGTGATTGGTTTCCTTTTGCAGCTTACTTGAGGGAGCCATTGACGGCTAAGAAATTTTATCAGCGTGAGTCACGACCGCGATTAGTAACGTCAATTTCACACCGACTGCATAGAGTTAACATGTAAAAAAAAAGACGGTTGACTTCCGCTTCTCCGAGAACCTATAAATTTCAACCATGTTTCTGCCGTAGCCGAGAAAGGCTGGGAAACGTGTACCAACAGAACAAAGCTGTCCATTTCTTTACGTCGATTGCCACGTATTTTACGCCGATTTAACGCCAATTGCCACGTATTTTAAAGCGCCACTCAACACTTTTCAATAACAAAACAAAGCGCTCTTACTAATGTCAGACCTTTTTAGGCTACGCGTTCTCTGCGGACGAGGTAGCCGCAACTTTTTCAGTTTGTCGATGAAAGAAACGCTTGTCGCGCCACCTGTGGCTGGTTCCGGCGTTGCCGCTCGGCTTTGCTCCCGCTCGCCCACTCCGCCATCCATGAACTACGCCAGAATTGATGAAGTGGAGGTGAAGAAGAGGTGAGGGCGGCGCTCGTCCCGTCACGTGGTGTTCCCAACTTCCGGGATGCAGCGTCGGCCTTTCACTTCCGGTTGTTGCAGCCTCTCGCTTCCTCCCGCTGGGCTAGCATCCTCCGCAGCAGCCTGGGTGGGTGATGGCAGGGAAGCCGATATCCTGTTTATCCGTGGGACGCCGCGTGAGCCTGGCGCGTACGATCAGCCGTTCGTGACACGGGCGGCCGGGGATGAGGCCGCCATGGACCGCGCAACAGCGAGCGAGAAAATGCGCGTGGCCGGACTGGTGCTCGCGCGAGGCGGCAGCGAAGCGGTGAAGAAGAAGAACGCCCGAGTGCTGTGCGGACTGCCTTTGTTGACCTGGGTGCTGCGGCCGATGAAGCACTGCAAGAGTACGTGCGCCCCACGCATTTTCCGTTCTTCCTCTTTTACCTCGTCATCGCTTCGAAATGCGACAGCGATTGGTCCGCCGACCGCGGCGCCCTTTATTCATCGAGGCCGTTTTTCTACTTTGCTATCACCGGTCGCCTTTTGAAAAGAAAATTAACTTCACCGACGGTAGCTTTCACGTGGAGTATGCATCGTAGCAACCATTCCGCCCGCCTACCTAATAGAATTAGGAGCGATCGGCTGGGATAAATTGCAGCCGTCGTTTAAACGCTTTCAACCCGGAATCATGCAAGCAGCTAGTTTACCTGTTTTTGCACGTTTTCTCAGAGTTCTGCGCGGATCTGGCGCAATCAAATTAGCGAGCGGTGCAGACGCGAGAATGGAAGTTCTGGCTTAACGAGCGCTTCGGCTATTTTTACACGATCGCGGAGTTTAGTTTAGCTGCCTGTGGTAAAAAAAAGAAAAAAAAAGATCGCAATGTCGCTGGGCTGCTAGTTAGCGATGCAGCGTGAGCTCTTTTTAGGACTGTAAGCAACTTACACGTTAGCTTAATCTCTCTCCTAGTCGATGCGCAAAAACTTTAGTTGCGCGCGCTATCGACTAACCGATCGAGTTATGCGGGGTAGCGCACGATAAGGTTTATTTTCGGGCGCGCGCGGCGCAGCGACTTGGTTATAACGAAGCGATCGGCGGAGAGATTAGTTTTTTTTTTTTCTTTTGACATTGTTCGGGGTGATACAACGCGCGTCGATATTTCTTGCTTTGTTTGTTTTGCTGCGCAGCGCTCGACGAAATCTGGGTGTCGACCGACGACCAAGAAATCGAGGACATCGCCGCCACGGAATCGTGCGCCGTGGTGCGACGCTCCGAAGAATTCGCGCAGCCCGACTCGCCGTCGGTGCTCGCCGTGCAAGAGTTCATGCGCGAAGTTCCAGGTGAGGCTAATTAACTTAATTATCAAGTGTAGTTTAAGCCTCAGCCCGACTCGCCTTCGGTGATCGCCGTGCAAGAGTTCATGCGCGAAGTTCCAGGTGAGGCTAATTAACTTAATTATCAAGTGTAGTTTAAGCCTCAGCCCGACTCGCCGTCGGTGCTCGCCGTGCAAGAGTTCATGCGCGAAGTTCCATGTGAGCTAATTAACTTAATTATCAGGTGTAGTTTAAGCCTCAGCCCGACTCGCCTTCGGTGCTCGCCGTGCAAGAGTTCATGCGCGAAGTTCCAGGTGAGCTAATTAACTTAATTATCAAGTGTAGTTTAAGCCTCAGCCGGACTCGCCTTCGGTGCTCGCCGTGCAAGAGTTCATGCGCGAAGTTCCATGTGAGCTAATTAACTTAATTATCAGGTGTAGTTTAAGCCTCAGCCCGACTCGCCTTCGGTGCTCGCCGTGCAAGAGTTCATGCGCGAAGTTCCAGGTGAGCTAATTAACTTAATTATCAGGTGTAGTTTAAGCCTCAGCCCGACTCGCCTTCGGTGCTCGCCGTGCAAGAGTTCATGCGCGAAGTTCCAGGTGAGCTAATTAACTTAATTATCAAGTGTAGTTTAAGCCTCAGCCCGACTCGCCTTCGGTGCTCGCCGTGCAAGAGTTCATGCACGAAGTTCCAGGTGAGGCTAATTAACTTAATTATCAAGTGTAGTTTAAGCCTCAGCCCGACTCGCCGTCGGTGCTCGCCGTGCAAGAGTTCATGCGCGAAGTTCCATGTGAGCTAATTAACTTAATTATCAGGTGTAGTTTAAGCCTCAGCCCGACTCGCCTTCGGTGCTCGCCTTGCAAGATTTCATGCGCGAAGTTCCAGGTGAGCTAATTAACTTAATTATCAGGTGTAGTTTAAGCCTCAGCCCGACTCGCCTTCGGTGCTCGCCGTGCAAGAGTTCATGCACGAAGTTCCAGGTGAGCTAATTAACTTAATTATTAAGTGTAGTTTAAGCCTCAGCCGGACTCGCCTTCGGTGCTCGCCGTGCAAGAGTTCATGCACGAAGTTCCAGGTGAGGCTAATTATTTTAATTATCAAGTGTAGTTCAAGCACGACAAGTGGAACACTACGATCGTGAATTAATAAAATAATTTCTTGTAGTGTTTCTAATTACGGCATAATAGTTATGGTCATGCAATACCTGTGTCTACAACACCATGTTCACCCAGCAGAAAAAGTTTGCGGAACGCGAAATGTTTGAGAGAGCTATATTTTTGCTTTGCCCTTGAACATCAGCTCCGTACAAGAGTTCCTGGATTAGAAATACTGCACACTAATAGAACGTAAAGCCGCATTTGTTGTTGAGCTAATATGTCCCATAAAGTTACGTGGTGGGGTGTACAAGAATACAAGAGACATTGTAATAGTCAAAGATATTTAACAATCTAGTTGCTGCTATAATGACATGTCAAGGCAAATCTATTCACTTGAACCTTCTTTAATATTCATTGTTCTGAACATGTGTCTGCAGCTTTTGCAGAGTTTTGTTATGTTTATTTGTTTTGCAATAAATACTGGTTGAATTAATGCACTGTGTGTATAGTGCACTAGTAATGTTTTGTATATATATATATATATATATATATATATATATATATATATATATATATATATATATATATATATATATATATATATATATATATATATATATATATATATATATATATATATATATATAAAGAAGAAAGACTTCAGCACTTAAGGGCTCATTTATATGCAGCAGACAATCATGCTAAGGAAAGTATAGGGATGCTATTAAAAGTAATTGTAATATAATTGTGAAGGAGGAAAAGTGGATGAAAAGGTAACTTGCCGTGAGCAGGGACCGTACCCTCACATAACGCATCCGATGCTCTGCCAACTGAGCTACCACAGCGGCTATCACCCCCGTGCACCTTATGGGGTATATATGTCGGTCAGCGCCACTAGTAGCCATGCATATATCTGTGTGTGTGCATATATATATATATATATATATATTATATATATATATATATATATATATATATATATATATATATATATATATATATATATATATATATATATATATATATATATATATATATATATATATATACATATATATATATATATATGCACACACATAGGATGTCCCATCTAACTCTACCCAAAATATTTTTTTAAAACATCCACTTCAGGGCAGTTCTACCGCTTGTATATTAATATTAGAGGTAGTCTTGTGCATGCACAACCTGTATTTTTTATGACTTTGCAATAACTAATTAACTTTAATCCACCAAAACTTTTTAAATCTTGCTCGAATCGGTGAAATAATAAAGTATACACAGTAGGTAACCTCAAATAACGTGCATTAGATTTCTGTAAACGATGTGGATTGGATTTGTTCAAGGAGTCCCGCAACCCAATCTCCTATGAGAGCACACCTCGTCTTTTTTTTTGCAGGTATTGACGTGGTTGCCTTAGTCCAATGTACCTCGCCGTGCCTAGTGCCCTCATACTTAGATGAAGCAGTCAACCTTGTCACTTCAGACAGATATGACTCCGTTTTCTCGGTCACTCGTGACTACAAGTGGCGGTGGACAGAACTATCACAAGGTACGCATCTCTTGGTTAACTGTGTTACTCTGATCATGAGCGGCACCTACAGGGGTGTAGGAAGGAAGGAAAATAGGAGGAAAAGAACGGCAGGGAAGTTGACCAGTCTATAGGCAGCGGGGCTTGCTACCCTGCGCATGGGAGGGGGATGGGGGATGAAAAATAGAGAGGAAAGAGAGATAAACACAGCACATTAAGCAGCACTAGCGTGCACACTCAGGGGTGTAAACAAGTGTGAAATGGGTGTATGTAGTGCCTACAAACAGAAGTGCATAAAGATGCAGAATGGGCATTAAAGTGCGTACAACAAGGCTTGAAATGTTGCGGGAAGGGTGTAAGCAGTGTCTACAGGGCTTGGAACTAGTGTGTAATGGGCGTAAATAGCTCCCACATGAGAGCAATCGTTTGGAATTGGCGTCGGAAGTTGCTACAAACAGTGTAAGTCAGGTTTGGTGAAAGCCTAAGTGAGAGCGCAGAAATACAGTTGATAAGCACTTGTAATTGTAATTGCACTGTAAATTGGTGAGCCATTGCACTGGACAGGTCAAAAGACAGATGGTCAGCAGTTGTAACCTTATAGCTTGATGAAATCCCTTAGTTCTTCAATAGTAGGAACTAGTTGTGACTGTAAGTTTCAACACATTCATATGCATTTTGCATTCAACAAAGTATTACACCATCAATGCGTCATCATAATGTACAAATGGATATCCATTGTTTCAAAATGAAAATAAGTCCATTTGCAGCATAAATTGCCTTGCCCCCAAAATTATTGTTTGTTTCTGTTCGCTTGCTTGAAAAAATCTCTGTCAGGAAGGCTGTATGTCGCACTAATGACAGGCGTGCCATTCATGCCCTTGAAGTTTTATATGCACAGTGTCAAAGAAAGGAAAGACATGCAGGATAAGTTGTAATTGCTGCTCATACACAGAGTAAGTTCCAAAGAGTTGCAAACTTTTCTTATTGCGCAGTTTTGATTTTTGAAAATTAAGTTGTTGCTAGTAGTGCTGTGTGTGGTGCCCATATGTGCCTTCCCGTGTCCGTGTTTCGCTTCGCTCTACATCAAATTTTTCTGAATGTGTCACCAACAAGCTCACATTGCGGCTCTTGTTTTGGCAGCTCTCATTTTGGAGAAGTGAACAATAGTGTTCACTTCTCGTTTTGCGTGCTACAATTGCACAGATTAGGTATGAGCTTTGCTTTTTTTTCCCCTCTTTTACTCAGATGGTACGACAAGACCCCTGAACTTTGACCCAGCGCAGCGACTCTGTCGCCAGGAGTGGGCGGGTGAGATCGTCGAAACTGGTCACTTCTATGTCACGCGAGCGGAGTATGTCCAAGATGGCCTCCTTCAAGGAGGACGGTAAGTGGGCGTGCTCGAGGTACTAGCCGGCTATAGTCGGAAGCTTGAGAAATAACTGTACTACCTGCTTCGAAAGGAGCCCGAGCAGCCTTCGCGATTGTATAGTGCGCGCCGTCCAGTTATCACGATTGACAGGCACGCGCATTCTGTTCGGCAGCTCTGGCACGCACAATACCCAAACTGGCACCCGCAGAGGACTCTTGTTCCTCGCCCCTCTTTCTCTGTTGTCAGGTTGCTCTCTAGATGGTATTAGCTGCTTACGCCAAGAATGCTTTTCTCTTTTTTGAAAGGACTTTACAGGATTGACTCCTAACAAAGTGCCCACTTGGTTTAATTTTTTACCGCCAGCGGGGCCCCGCTTTGAGAACTGCACATTCATTGTCATCAAAGTTTGAGTGGACATGGTCTTAAGCACTCCCCAAAGGCGGGCACCCTATTCTTGCAATTTTAGGTGGGCATTTTTAAGTGATGCTATATTGGTTACAATTAGTGACACTAGCATTAATTATACATGTTGGGGCATTCATGACTGAATTGTTGCATTACCAGAAACGAAGCTACAATTTACAGAAAAAAAAGTCGCAAACAAAAAAATTTCATGGTGAGTGTTTTTCTAACATCTTGCTTCGCAGGTGCGGCTTTGTGGAGTTGCCGCAGTACCTGTGCCATGAGGTTGACACGGAGGATGACCTGCTGATCGTTGAACAGAAGCTGCAGAAGTACGGCTTCAAGGGCGACATCGTCCTCGACGCGCCCTCCGAGTTCCAGTAGTCATTTGTTCCCCGCCGAGGACCTCCGCAGAGTCATCGACCTCCCAAGCTTTCCCACGACAACCTCAAGCGAAGATTCATCTTAACTGTCTCGAATGCGTGGCTATTGTGCGGGTTGTATTGCTTTGCGATGTGAATGGACGGATCCAGACTTTCATTCGGAGCACTTAACTGCCGTGGTACAACTGACTGGGTGCCATTTACCGAAACAAGATTTACGGTCCCGGTCTCTGCAAATGCCACACCGTTCGGAGTGCTGCTCGGAAGACCTCGGGTCTTCTCACGCAGGTTGTTGCGCTGCAGGAGCCTGCTGAGGCGGCTCAGCAGTTGACCTGTCACGCTGCTAAGCTCGAGGATACGGGTTCGATTCGCAGCCACGGTGGCCTCGTTCTAACACGAACAAAATGTGAAAAACAGCTGCATATTTAAATTCAAGCGCATGTTAAAGGATGCCAAGTTGTCGAAATTGACCTGGAGTGTTCCATTATAGCGCCTCTCATAATCATGTCATGTTTTGGCACGTAAAATCGCAGGATTTAATTTTTATTATGATTTATTTACAGAGGGGCAGGGGTCTGTGACATTTGTTCATTTCTTTCCTTTGAGAACTGCATGTGCAGAGGGTTGAAAAGTGAAAGCCACGATTGGCCGATTTTCTGGCCCGAGAAAATGGTGCATGCTTTTGCAAGAACATTGCTGAAAAAAACGCCACTGTGCTTGCTTCTGTGTTGTTCTGCGCATCAGCCAGTGACGGCAAATTTGGCGTCTCATTTGCTCAAAAAACCGGCACGTACGTATGCACGAGTACTGGTGGTGCCATCTCTTGGTGACAGTGCAAACCGTTACCTGTAGGAATGCTTGTTGGCATTGTTGTTCAGCATCACAGCACAAGGTGCGAACTTTTTAGAGACAGAGCGAATTTTTGGAGCGAGATGTATTGCAGGCACCCCTTAATGATGCAGCTAATAACCTTCCGGATGAAGACAACTGGTAATCCGACAAGAGGAACCATGAGTTCTGTAAGTGACGAAGAAGATACAAAAGGATCAGTTTCACGTAACTGTTTTCTCCTCTTCGTGCCATGCTTTTGTGCCATCAGGGTTAGTGCTTGAAGTACAGCACGGTTCTCTTTTAGGAGGAATGCACTGCAAGCCTTTGGCTGGCAGTTACAGCCGAGATGTATCACTGCGACGTGCAGACTATTTTGATGCACTGGCACCAGCCGCACCTTTCTACAAACCAAGTACACATCTTTCAGTTGTGTTGGTTAAAGTGCCAGCTAGAAGTGGATTATAACTTGCATTGCAGGTGAAAAGTTTGACGTTTTGTAGTGATGAGGCATTAGCAGGTTTTGCCACTGATGTTTTTGCGAGCAGCCATCGTGGGTAAAACGTGTCGAGAATGCAACTTAGTGATGGGCGATCATGGAGTGTCCTCGGAGGTAGATGTGTAGTAGTGTGCGTCTGTTGGCGAATGCATGGTTTTGATAAAGCGTGAGACGTTTTTAGCATTTACACTCGTAGGCACCAGATGTTGTGTCTTGAGAAGAGAAGTTGTACGGTGAGTGACTGCCGTGCTGAAGTTATCGTCTGGAAAGAAGGTGACATGATTGCCCGTTCTCTTAAAGTGCAAGGAGAAATTTATTTTAATTTTCATGTTCGAGTAATATTCTGATAAGTTGATTTCTGCATGGAGATTTTGATATATACATGGCTTCGGCACTTGGGAAGATAAGCAAAAGCTGCGATGGATTGGCACTGGACGTCACTGCACCAATACTGATATACATTTAAAGCACTCATGTATCAATACTCAAGGGTATGTGTTTTGATTTTTGAAAAGGCTCGTCACATCTTCTTTGCCATGGTCTTGATAGTAGGCGTACCGGTGAAGTTGGCGGCTTCTTTCATGAAACGGCATCGCACATCGATCAGCTCATATCTGCTACCACATGTGCCATCAGACGCCAGCGCCTAATAACTTGTTTATGCCATCATCTTCAGTAGTCCTGCAGCCATGTACCATTATGTTGGTAACAAACTAGTGTAGCTTCCAGCTTCAAGTTCTGTATGGACGTCTGATTCTGAGCAAGCACAGTTGGCTCTGGAAGTTCCCGGGACGCAAGATTTGCGAGGAAAGCAGAATTGTCACGAATCCTGGGCGCACAGTCTCGACTTTACACAGTTTCGTCCTGCATCAGTTCGCGCTACCTGCTCGCCAGCTCAGTAAGTTAATAGTACCATGCTTTTGACAAAAGCTGAAGTCGTATCCATAGTGGAATCCGCACTTTGTGAACTTTTGCGGTCAACCACACATTAATGCAGACCGTGAGCTACGTTGCGCTGCTATCAAAACTCCTCATCTGCCTCAGTAGGGCAGTTATCAACAGCGTCATCTTGTCACTAATTAGACTATTCGAGTCGCGTGCTCAGAGCAGCATACAGCTCTCAAAACTGTCCGTGACGAAAAGCGAGTGTAATGTCAGCAGTTCCAAGATGTGCATCTGTAATGCAATTACAAAGCGAGAGGCAATGTTGCATTTGTCGGCCTGGCGTTCTTACGTATCCCAGCAGAGTTTTTTTTTTTCTTTTTTCTTGCGAGGCATCGTCACAAGTCACAGATGTCGCATTAGAGGCCGTAATACTCCCTGTGCTATGTGAAGCTGGTTGTGAGCGCTTTGCCAAGACCACGACTTGAAGCGAATGCTAGTCCTTTACAACAAGATATATTTACACTACTGCGCAATTTGCTTTAAAGTGCGTGCATAACAAATCTCTTCTTTCATTCAAGTTTGTGATTTAGAAAAATGTCGTCGATGGTATTTCACAGAAGGTTTGACTTTCCCTGTATATGAATCTCTATTTACGGAATACTGGATGTGGGTACATAGGTGGCAGCATCGGTGGCAGTCGCCTAGCGACAGCATTCGATTGGTGTACAAAAACCATTACATACTGCAGAGCTGTAGCTGAGTTCTAGTCGTGTGCTGGTCATTGTTAACATCACCGCCAAGAGTATGCAGTGGTGGCTTCTTAATTTTCCACGAACGAGAATTCCTTAGTCGGAGGTTTCTTATGGTGCAGCATCTATGCATTACTGTGCTGAATCAAAATGTTCCGACAAGTTTGATTACACACACAGAAACTCTCTTCAAAAACATTGTTACGAAGCATTTTGAGTGGGAGACAGCTTTGCACGAGCTAACTAGAAATGATAATGCAATATTTTGCATTTATAGTTGGTGCATATTTCACGATTTATCCTGTGCGAGGATACGCATGCACGACAGCAAAGTTCTTATTTTTGTTCTGCCTCTACGCAGCTTTACACATGGTCATGAGTCAACTGATACTTAATTTCCTTTTTTTGGAAAAAATATCACTGTGTTTGGTGACAAAGAAAATCACTAAGTGATCATGAGAGATTTTGGTAAAACACTGGGTATACATGTAGAACAGTAAGATGTGTATAAGTCCATGTTGAAAGTATGGCAGTGCACCCTCACTAGACGACTCCTGCATAAACAGGTGCCCATAAACACGAAGATTATCATTTTAGGGCTTTGCGCGTACGACTTAGATTACACATATGGAAATTTCTAAACAGAACGCGAGAATACTTTGCGGTGCTTTGCGACTTCATGAACCGCCACTAGGTGTCCTAGTATTCTGTAAACTGGAGCACTGTACGAATTGTATGGAAAAGAATGGCATCAGCCGAACAGTACCTGTAGCGTGTTGCAACTGCATGAAATGTCGCAAGGCGTTGCGGTCAGCAGAGTAGCCGCTGTGTTTATGGTGTCTGCATTCTGTATGTTGCAATAGAATATGGACAGGCTAGGGTGCGACATGACTCATCCAATCGGGAATAGAGTCAACTTAAAGTAAAACATTTGCTATGTTTCAACAGTTGATGAAACTGCCACAAGGTGTCACTACCAGTACTACATCTTTTGTCCTAGGTATTCCTTCAACTGCATGCACTAAACCTCTAATAATATTCGAATGGGTGCCAAATGGTGTATGAGCAAGCGGAACGTTGCATTCTGTCACGTGTATGCACGTTTGAACTCCTTGTAGCACAGCTTTCCGAGGTCAGGGTACACTACAAAGGGACAGTCGCGTAAGACCGAGTGGGTTTCCATAGTTCAGATGGTTAGATGTGTGTTTCTAAGTGACAGTATGAATGCAAGCTAACTTTGTCACTTACCTAGCATCTGTCGATTTTAACACAAGTAATACGTGCCGCTGAATTTATACGAGATCACCATAAATATCTGTTTCTGGACAACGTACCATGCAAGATTGTCTTGCACCGCAATGCAATATGACTTAGGCAAACATTCCATAACCATTCACAATTTTGGAAGTTCCCAATTGGCAGGGCTCTGCCTGTCGAAAGCCAAATTTTATTGCAATGAGCAATCAATCACCTGTGAAATCAGCTATGACCTTGCACGTTCGAAGTGTGGAGCGGTGTGTTGTGCTCATGCTTCTGTGGCACAGTTTTTAAGCGTACCAACTCACTTCTCATCTGTCAAACTCTTTCTCGACTTGGTGTCTTTCTCAACCAATGCGAATTTGCAACCGTGTGCGAATGCGACCAATGTGAATTTGCGACGAGTGTACCATGCCCACAGTAGTCACTTCCGATCGAGTTTCATGAAAAGCTCGCAAGGAGGCACAGTCTGTTGCAAAGGCATAAAGGTTGTCACTGTAGTTATTAAAGCATGTTGAGTCCTGTGTGTTTTTGTTAGTGACTTAAATCAGCAGCGACAACTAAGCAAAGTCAGCACAGCATACCCAAATCGAAGACGTTCCACCATTTGCTCATCTGCAAGAACCAACACAGTCAAAAAAGAAAATTTCTCGACAGCACGCTCCTTTGTGGCACTAAATAAAATGAAAGGAGATCATTATTCACATGCGCCAAAAATCTTGGAAGCCATTGGTTGCTAGGCCCTAGCGAGTATTCTGGAAGGTCATGGAGAGGGAACCACATGCCCACTCCGAGGCTTGACAAGAGCTTGCACTGTGAATCTTCATCAGCTGGTGTTGTGAAATGTCAAACTGCTGTACCTCGTAATTGAAGGCTGCCCTTTTTCTGCAGTTTACGGGCAATACATGTGGAAATGTTCAACTTGTAAGTGGAGTAGACAATGCCAGACTTTTCAAAATGGCTCTGTACTTACCAAACATGTGCTCAGGGACTGCCAATGCTTATCACCGTTTTCATGCCCGAGCCTCAAGAGTGTCGTTCAAGAATATTCTTTCTAGAATGAAAGAAAAAAATTGAACCGCTTGAACAAGGTCGTTAGTGTCACTTCTCGGGTAGTTGTGCTGCTTTCGCATCTGTATTCGGGATTTGACCTTAGTGGACAGTCCATTGAAGTTTTCTTTAGAGCTTAGGGTGCTTGGCTGCATACGACAGAGCTGTGGGTTCGCTCGCGGTGGTTGCATTTTAATGGAGGCAAAATGTCGGAAGCCTGTATTGAACCACTTCTACAAGAACAAGATTTAGGTGCAGAGCCACTGGTGGGCGAAATTTTCGGAGCACTCCTCTACTGCGTGCATCCTAATCACATTGTGGTTATGGCATGTAAAACCAGAAGTCGATATTCCTATTTTCATCTGAGGTAGCAGCTGACAAGTTGCTCATGCGCTGTAGTCATGAAATTGTCGTAATCATTTTTCCTACACCGACTGAAGTTACCTCGGGACTGCTTTTCACACAGATAACTGCAGGGATGATTTCACTACCTCGGAGGATAATTCATGTTTCAATTCATTTGTGAACAACACCTCTACGCTCGTCTTATACGTTCATGCAGTTCTCGTTTTAGGCAACTTAACATTAAACCCTGTATAGAAAATTCAGTTTTAATTATAAGCTCAATTATAATATGTAGTGCTTTGATCATAATATGTATTGATGACCTTAATGCTTTTGTCACAAGCTACCACTTGATAACAGTGCAACTGTCTTGTACTTTTGTCAACCCTTGAGGAGTTTATGTCATGAGAAATCATCTGCACAAGTCAAATAAAGATCTTCGAAACTGAAGAAAGACTTGTTGTGTGAAATATAGTTATAAAGGTGGACATATCTGACATCTATGCGGTTGGGTAAAAATTCATACGAATAAAAGGAATTCTCCAGCCACTTTTAGTCCCATGTTTCTAATGTTATAATCAAAAACTAAAAGCTGATCCAATATTTCGGTCCCGAAATGTTTAGTAAGTTTTTAGTTTTTAATTTGAACATTAGAAACCTCGGACGAAAAGTGGCTTAAGAATTTGATTCATATGAAATATAGTTACTACACAACTACACAATAACCTTTGCTATGGTCAGTATTGTGTCCACAGCAAGGCAATGGTCTTCAGTGAATAGATTAATCTAAAGCTTGGTTCTTCTGGCTTTGAAGGAAGCATAGGTGTTGTAACGACCATTGCCAAATCTATCCTGGTCTTTGGGCTGCACACTTGGCCTTCAAGGCCCCTTTTGGAAGATGACGGTGTTTGCAACTGCAGCCACTTTTATAGCTGAAGTTGGCATTCAAAGCCTTATAATACACTAATGTAGTCATTAAGGCCTGCTTTGTAAGATCTGCAAATGCACCCGTAATTTTGTTGCATGAACCTTTCAAGGCCTACACAGAATACATGACCAAATGCAACCAAAACTTTGCTCTAAATGCCTCCCCCCCTTTAAGGCTTCCATTCTTTTAAATATATTTCGAGAAAACTACAATTACATATTTTACACACAACCACGGTGATAGAATAGGCAGGTGGCCAAAAGTGCTGCTTTGCCAATGCTATGCGAGTCACGAAGTTGCTCGAGTCGTTTCAGTTTCTCCACAAGATGGCAGTTGGGTTACCCTGGGCTGTTTTCTCCACTCTGGCTCATTTTATTGTACATTTGAATGTACAAGTACGCAAGGATTTAAACTACATTTTTTGCACCTTAGACTTTTCAGAAAGAGCTTCACGGTGTAGTGTTGTACACATAAGAGGACTTGAGTTGAAGAGTTGCTGCCACTTCAACGGGCTAATTCGCGCTGGCATGCAGTTCGACTTTACACATAGTTCATTCCTTCTTTGTTTATAGTTTCATTTCATAACTGGTTGTGAGAAGCTTACGGTGACTAACGCCTCACTGTGAAAGTAAGCATGTTTGAAGCCCGATACGAATACACATACGAATACTGGTACGAATGCGGCTCAAACACAAGTGTTGGGGCGAACCGGCTGGAACCGGCCACCAACAACTTGTAAGCTCGATGAGAACCTAGCGGCGATTGAGAGCAACTCTAGCAGTTCGGTCACACTCTAACGGCACTCGTTTGGCCACCTGTTTTATTCTACCTCTGTGCACGCAACTGAATAATTGCCTGCAAAACCAATCAATATTCAGTTGAAGCAGGCCTTTAAGGCCTACCTGAGGCATAAGTGCAACACAAATTACGATGCAGTCTGCTTTTGAGGTCTCCACAGAGTACATAACCAGCAACAGCCAAACCTTTTATCTAACCCCTTTTGGCCTAAATACTTTCGGACACACTTTAATGTGTGAAACTGAGACCAATATTAGGCTTCCTTTTTGTGCCCCTCCTGCTTGGTCTACGGACTGCAGTATTTAATAAACAAAAAAATAAATTAAAAAATAAAAGATCAAGCTGGCCTTTAAGGCCAGCTTGATCAGAAGGCAATCCTACTTGAAACCACAATTTTCTGGCAAATGACCTTTAAATCCTCCTCAGGAAATGTGTCTTAAGTGAGATAAGAAGTTCCATTTGTCTGGCCTCTGTTGCTTGCTTAGAAAATCTTTTTATGTGTTTAACTGGTCACATGCTCAAGCACTGCAGTGTATACAGAATCGATTGACAATGCAGAAAACATTGAGGTATGCATGTATTCATTTATAGTTTATTTCTCGGATCACACTACACCAACGAGGGCACCAACACCAAGAAGACTTGAGCCCTCGCTTCATATATTATGTACATTTTTGAAAAACAAAACAAAACAAAAGGAAAATGGTTGGGGGGGGGGGGATGTGATATTGCTTGCGCTGTTCGCCTAAATAGCTTCCGTCACCCAAAGCAAACTGGTTTTTGCAACTAATAAAAAAAAGGAAAAGCACAGAAACCAGCTTGGGTTAGTGTTACCAGCACGTGCGACAAAAAGCCTGAGACCAGCAGCAAAGAAAAAAAAAAAACGTCTCGAGCGCCTATACAGGTGAGGCTTGGGCAATTCGACAAATAGATGTGAGACAAGAAAATTACAAACTCAAATCGCATAGGAACGCTACCTCGAAAGATGTTGTCAACTTTTTCAACCCTGACGACAGGACGTCAAAACATGAGCAGTATGCTACACGACTGCATTCTAGGCAAAAAGGCACTGTCTGAATTTATTTCTATACAAGGTGTTAAAAGCTTTCAATCGAATTCCACATCACTCGCTGCGCAACATTTCCTCTGCACCAGGTTTCCGATACTACTAAAAGGAAATCTCGTTCCAATGCAAAAATCTCGAATTCCACACACCTCATGTACCGAGATGTTTGAGTTTTGCTTTTTTGACATGGTAGATAGGAGATAGACCCACTGTGTATTCTTTTTTCTGAGTCGTAACGTGGTTTGTCGATAATTTGCACCTCGCCTAAATTATGTACAAAAAGATAACAACCTTGGTAATAACATGCACACACACACACACACAGGCACGCGCACACATGTGTAGAAAAACACAACGAAGGCTTGAGGACAATAAATTGAGTGTACGTCTCTGCTCTGGCCTGGCTATCCGTACATGGGGGGGGGGGACCGCTTTGAGCCCAACATAGATTTCATTCTCAAACACTGCGCGGCAAATGCAAGCCCACTCCCGCTAAACAACTGCTGCACCATTCAGGAAAAATTTCATGCCGTTGAAAAAAATTTTTAGCAACTGACATCCGCAAAATTTGCAAAGATTTCCGTATACTTTATGCCACGCAAGTTCCATGAAGAAATCAAGTTGTCTATCAATGAAAGAGGGCAGAACATCGTCCATTCAAAGCGGATGGTGCTGAAAAACACGTAATTAGTACCATCAGACCATTTCACCCGATGCCAAAGATTTACGTGCGATACGGCATACATGCTATAAATTTTCCACTATTGCCAATGCTACAAATTGAACGCACTTCCAATTTACATTGCTCGCAAAGGCAAGGAAATTTTTTTCTTTCAACAATGCCATTTCATAAACATCGTTGCGGTAGTTATCTAGCGAGAATATTCCCGCATTCCCAAAGTACTTCAAGACACGAAAAAAATTGTAGTTGGGCTCGAGACCGAACGGCTTTGTGGCCCACACAACTCCGGGCATATAACGTGGTCAATGTCTTTTTTACTTTGCACCTCACGACTTTCAAGATTAAAGTTTTCCGAGATGGCGTCGTTTGATTTAGCAGCTTTTTTCCTCTCTCTCTCTCCGCTTTCCGTGTCGACAAAAACGACGCTTGGAATGTGGTTCTCCCGACGAGAACTCGTGCGTCCGTTTCGTCCGGTCGTCGTCAACTTTGCGTCGCTTGCGATGCCACCTCGCTTTATTAAAGCCAGGAACGAAGCGTGTTAACCGACTTTTCTCTGATGTGGCATGGCTGCACCGCCTCTGAAAGTCTGTGAGATATGTATTTCGCGCCTCTCTTGTATTATAGAAATGGTTTGTTGCAGAAGCAAGTCGTTTTGATCCCTTATCGAAAAAAAAACAAACAAAAATATACGGCTACATTTGAACCTCTCAATAACGAACATGAATGTAACAAATCGTTGAACATGAGTAACGATTAGGATACAAACCGAAGTTGGCTGCTTAAAGTTCACAGAGTACTCTACCTTGATAACAAAACTAAACGTGACAGTCCCGAGACAATATCGGTTACAGTGAAACAAAATGAACTCTGGTGTAGTGAGAATGTTAGAAAAACTCACAAAGGCAACTTTATCATACATTCTGGATTCACAACCGTGTTTTGGCCATCGGTTCGGTTTTTCAGACTCGACGGCCGACAGGCCAACATGTCGATCCCGTTGCGACGTTGCCCTTGGAGTGGTGAAACAAAGCTTTCACAGTATCAGTGTTCGCACGTCGAATCTCGACGCGACCATCCACCAACAAGCCGTCGATCTGGAGAGGATCCTTTGTTAGATCGTCAAAGGTATCGCTCTTCCTTTCCTTGCAAATCCGATCACAAATAGTACATATTTCGCCGTCACTGGTGCATACGCCTACAAGAAAACATCAGATACGCAGGAAATACAAAGGTGGAAGGCTTACGTCAGGCATAGATGTGTTGTATAAAGGTTCGACCGTACGCGACAAAAGAATGCAATGGTCAGCGCGACGTTTGCGATAGACAGCTGTGATGTTGAAGCTTTACCGTTGTGAGCTTTTGTGTGGTATGAAGAAGGGCGGGAAGAGACAACATATGAGCGATGGTTGTACCATTGTCGGTTGTACCATCGTCGGTCATTGACGCGAAATAGTAGAGGTACTATTTGTACTTGCGTCGTGTCCAAGTGAATAGTGGCGACATGCAGTGCCTGACGGGGCCCATGCTACATTTTTGAATCTTCTTAGCACCGCGGCCCGAATGTGCGTTGCATTCCAGCCGTTCGTCGAAAAGGCTGGGCATTTGCAAAACACTGTCAGGTGTTTGCGATTTCTTGTGTGTATTGTCTTGTGTTTCGGTGTGAGCATTTTCTTGCACCGCGAGATGAACGACAACACAAAACGTGACATGAGTCTCACGTCTGGGAAAGTGACAAGATATCTTGTGGCCGAGGAAAATCAAACGAATGAGGAAAAAAAAATTTCGGAAAAAGCGGTCGGCACTTTATCTTGGCACACAGTCATTTTGTGTTGTTTCAGTTTGTTGTGTTTGGTCCGTGATGCTGAGACGGCCTTATCAACTAGTATTTCGCTGTTACAAGTGGGAAAAAAAGTTTGGTCTCTGTCTCTTTCATTACCGACAGTGAAAGCACTAGTGTTCCACGGTGGCAGGGCAGTTCACCGACAAGAGTCATCACTGGCACAGCGGCTCTGTCCCGCAATCCGTGTTAGTAGGGCACCCTTCGGCCATTTCTGCATTTCAAACTGCCTCATACAGTCCACGTGGCAGTCAGGCGATGAAGTCCGCGCTGTCCCAATTAGTCCGAAAGTCGTCCCACGCCCGGAAGTCCGCGTCGTTCACTGTGAACAAGTCAAATGGGTCCTGAACGTCCACAGAAGCGTTTGTCGACAGCAGTGGGTCGTGCTGCGTCGAGTTCGGGGCCGCAACCGAAGACGACAGCACTGTCGTGCTCGGAGTCGCGGAGGAAGAGGACACTTGGCTGTTGGGTAGGGCTGAAGTCGAAGACGACGTCGTCTGGGGCATCATGACATCCAGCCAGTCGGACAGTTCGATCTCCATACTCAGTGCCGGGTCCGAGAGGTCTGCGCCGCCGTCAGCGTAGTGGTTTCGCGAAACCTGGTTCTTGGCCGGTGCGCTGTCGGTCAGCATGCCGAGGTCCATGCCTTCGAAGTCGTCCAGGTCCAGGTGGAAGTCGAAGTCCAGGGATGCCGACGGAGGCGGTGTCTCGCCGTCGCCAGACAACGCAAGGGAGGGCGAGTTCCGTTCGCCCTGTGTCGTGTTTGTCCCTTCCGACGAAGGCGGCGGTGTCGGAAACGAAGGCGGCGTGCATGCCAGCAGTCCGCTCATGTCGGTAATGGGTGTGCCCGGTGTTGTGGGTGTTGGTGGCTCTTGAGCAGCGCTCGGGGGCAACTCTGCAAGTTCGTTAAAATGTTTTGTTAATTGGGCAGCTATGTAGTGAAACATGCATGAAATTTGCCTTTCTTTATGAAGTTGTTTACAACTTCGCGAAATCGCAGAAACAAAGAATCGTGGCTGGCCAACAAGTAGCCAATGCTTTGGCCACCTGCAGACTATGTAAGACTCGATTCGAGAATTCCGCTGCTGAATTAACTGAAGCCTGCAGGCATTCAAATTATTTAGCCATTGCATATTCACACTAGAGAACCCAGAAAAAAAAAAAAAAACACTTTGCCAGAATATGTTGTCATATTACAACAACGCAACGGTTGGCGCAACTGCTGCCACCAACTAGAATATTATGGAAATTAACCAGCCCACAGGAGTGGCTTCAGAGACAGAATGCCATGAAGGCAAGTATGTTCACAACACATCATGAAATTCCATCATGCTTCACGAGACTTCATGCTTCAAGGGAGAGCTTTCAGGCCTTGCATGGGTCGAACCAAGATATCAAACCCCGATATATCAAACATGAAGCAGATTGCAAAGTGCTATATGTACATGTAAGTAAATAAATAAAATATTTTGTCTTATGCACATACTCAAAGATATTTCTCAACTGCTTGATACGCACAAGAACTTGGTATATGTAGGCTCGATATATGCGCTGCCGTACTGCCACGACAGAAACCTTTTTTTTTTGCTTTGGACATTCAACGTGGTAAGAACTATCACAATGGTTGATTGAACACGATACAAAGAATTGACAGGGAGCACGACTTGCCTCCATTCTTGATGAGAATCTCGAGCACGTCATCGACGTCCTTGCTCTTGATCGAACGTGGGCGGTACTGCTTCGAGGTTGCAGGTGCCAAGTTGTTGAGTGGTAGCATCTATAAAAGAGGGAACGTGCTCACTCGAAACGAAAGGCACATTCGAAACTTTATGAAGGCACTGCAACTGATTCCCTGCATTCGTAATGGAGACTGACGGCCCCTGTATTATGCGCCTAAAGAAAGTGGGATATGCCTATAGTGGCGACAAGAATGTGAACATCTGTTGGACGCTCGGTAACCTCTCTACACCACCTCAGTAAATCTCAGTACACCACCTCAATACATCTCAGTACAACGCCTCAGTACACCGCTGTCGACTTACATAAGGGGACATAAAGTGTCATTTTGACTAACCAAGGGCTATTTCTTTTCTTTCTTGTGCAAGCTCATAGGGATTACCAATCGGACTGCACAGGTGCAACAAATCCAATTTTTTTTGAGCAAGTAAAGCTGACTAACCACTAGAAAATCATTCAACAATGATGCAATCACCACCACCCACGATGACAGGGAACAGCAGAGCAAACACATTTATGGGCCGTACCTGCTGCGTCTGCCTTGTCTTGTTGAGATGCTTGGTCGCCTCATCGTAGTCCGGTGGCTGTTTGGTCAGGATGAACGGCTCGGGCAGCGAAGCCGTCTTGGGTGACAGGAGCGAGGGAAAGCTCGCTGCCTGCTGCAGGGACCTGAACAAGTGGCAAAATGAAATAGTGAGAACAGTTTGATGCTAAGCACGTCATAAAAAAGTATGTCAGGGTTTAAAGATCGTATTGTGGGTGAGCACTGCAAAAAGAATAATGTAATGAAAAAAAGTATCACACTTCTGATGCATGATATTTAAGCAATAACAATGAGAAAAAAAGCAAAACAAAAAAAAAGCATCAGAACTGATCACAGAGTCACCATTCTGTCAACAGTTACACATGCAATGCACGCACCCTTGCAAGAAGCAAATCCCCCCCCCCCTCTCCCTCCTTTTTTTTGTTAAGGCAAAGCTCCTAAAGCCGTGGGTTTGTCCCTCCTAGCTTGTTCGTAACCGCATAGTTTGACGACTCGCTCAGCAGGTGCAGACAGACAGACAGACGATTCACGGCTTACCGATAAAATCCTCCGAAGCGTCGCGCTACTGATCTTCATTCAGTCCGTGGATATGCTGTGATTTTTTTTGTCACGACAATTGAGGGAACGTATGCGTATTTGTCTGGATCCGTGTATGTGCATACCCTTATAGATCTCTCCATGGATCTAGCAAGAAAGAGCTAGAAATATGCGTTTCAAATATAACAAAGAAATAACGAGTAGACCTGCCAATACTACAGTTCACCACTTCTATTATGTCAAACATCTTGAACATACTAAGCCAATTGACGATGAAGCCAGAGAAAGCACAGTTCTGGGAAGTTGTTCGATTCATTTGAAATACGGGAATAAGAAATTGGCAAATAATGGAGGATTAAAACACATTTTGCTGCACCGAACCCCTCTGCTCCACACTATACAGTGACAATCAGTTAAGGCGTCATGCGAGGGCACCATTTTTATGAATACTTCACTGGGTCACTGCGCCATAGTAACGTCACGTCAGCCACAATGTAGTTTCACGACGCATGACACTAATTTACTTGACTCTCACACAGCTGCACTTGCTGCAGTGACAAAGAAAAGTATCAAAGTTGAAGTCTTGATGACTTCTCATTACTTCAAATCTTCAAGTCTTTGTTTCAAGTTATGCACAACACCCCAGTACACTGAATTTAAAGGCAACCACAAAATTATGTTTGAAATACATCAAGGGAGACTTTACAACAGTTCGACATACACAATACGTTGCAGGTGGGTTTGATATACAACCCCAAGCCTTGTTATAACAAAATCGGAGCTGCCATGAAAATCTTTCGTTACAATTGAACAGTCATTATAAACGTATATTTTAACACTGTATCTGCAAAAAAACCATCCTTAACATTGTTATATCCGGGTTCATTATATCGAGGTATGAGTGTAAATGGATTTGACTGCGTAACACTACTCGCCAGTTCTCTTACATCACTACATGCACTCTATGCCGGAATCGTACAATATTCACACTATCGGTCACAAAACAAAACCTTGAAGCTGTTCAACACACATCTGTGTATTATAATATATAAATATATTGTGGGGTCTCGTTGGCGAGCGCCACGCCACGCTCTTGGAGTGAACGGACACAGCAGATGCGGTCGGGACAAACCAAACAACACACACATTTATTTCACTAATTTATAACAACGATATCGTCCGCCGAATCGATACATCAATCATTATCAACACGCTAGGACCTCCGTACACAATATTACCGTACACTCCATGACAAACACAATAACACGACAAACACACAATAACATGACAAACACAATAACACACCCAAGGCGGCGTCGCCAATGCTTGACTTACCACGAGGGCCCCCCGACGCGCAGCCCGCGGTGCCGCGCACCGGGGACTTGCGCTAGAAACAACCATTCGCGGCAACCGCCACGAGCAGAAGAGACTCGCTCAACTCTCGCCCGCCACCAAGGCTTCCCTTCCGCCAGGGGTCACCGTTGGCGCTACCACTCTACCAACCATGATGATGATAATAGCAGTGATCACCGCTGGCGTACACAAGGCCACCTATTGCTCAATAGCCGTGACCCCAAAATACGGCTTCCACGCGAGACACATGCGCCAGGCGGCAAAAACAACTTTACAGGAGAGTGCCTGTACCCTTCTAATTTATATATATACACACACATTGTAGACCTAGGCGTTTCTAGAGCTTTTGTGGAAAGTACAAAGTCAGTCTCCACAAAAAAAAAAGAGAAAATGAATAAAAGAGTGCACTTACCGAGACTGGAGGCCATTGGGTGTCTTTGTAGTCGCATGCTTTGCCGGGCTGTATGCCATGGCTTGCGCTCCACTCCCACTCCGCTGCTGCTCGCCGATCAACTGATGGTTGTTGTTGGCGTCGCTAGTGAGCACCAGCGCAGCTGCCAGGCTTTGCTGCTGCTGTTGCTGCTGCTGTTGCTGCTGCTGTTGCTGCTGAAGAAAGTTGGCCAGCGAAGCCTTGACGGCCGCAGACGTCGGTGACGATGACGCGAGGCTAGTGGCCAGACCCGAACTGCTTACACAATCTGCAATGAAACGAAGAAACAAAATATAATAATAATAATATGGGCGGCTTAACATCCCGAAACCACAGTATGCTTATGAGGGATGCCGTAGAGAAGGGCTCGAGAAATTTCGACCATCAGGTGTTCTTTTAACATGCAGTGACATCGCACTGTGGGCGGGCCTCTACCACTTTGCCTACATAGAAATGCGACCGCCACGGCAGAGATCGAACCCGCGTGCTTCGGATTAGCAGCAGAGTGCCCTAGCCACTCGTCGACCGAGGCAGGTGCGGCGAAGAAACGAAAGAAAAGAATAGGATTGTCACACAGCGGGTCGAGGTGGTGCCATAGTTCGCACACAATACAACAAGACATGCTGTACCAATTGAAGCATTTAAAGGGCTCGGATGCCAATCAACTATGTCCCTAAAAAAGTTACCTCAGCAAGTCCGATTTCCCGGCTAAACAGAGAGGGGGAGGGGGGTCTTTCACGGAACCGCACGGAAATTCCAAGATGGCAGTCACAGAGTTGACCCATCATAAAGAAATAAAGTGCATGTGAACTGCCCCTGAAGACTTCCCTGTCTTGTTCATGCCACAGAACATTACGGCAGCTCACAGACACAATAAAAACATGATGAGATAGATCGCAGCAAGCATTATTGAATAGAAGCACTGCCATTTCCCGCGAAAGAAAACCACGCGTAGATGTGAAGCAGCGGCTGTCAACGCTCACACTGGCAGCGGCGTCGACAGTGGCACTCATCACTGCACGGAAAAGAAACCTGGGGAGGTGGAAAGCACGCGGTGATGAACCAATGCTTCCTACTGGAACATGCCAACTGCTACTAATGGGCGATGAGACTCCGATCGGACACAGAGAACCACAGTCTGCTTTTAGTTAATGCGCACGCTGTGATTTATTATTGTTCGACAATGCACAGAAGAAATCTTCCACATGCCCTACCTTGGAGGTCACGATCCAGTGCCTATATATACAGAGGGTGGTGGTGGGGGCAAAGAACGATTGTGCAGTGCAAGCAGTCGTTTTTTTTCGATCAAGAAACTCGCAAGCCCTGTGTCAGCATTGCAAGGTGGGAGAGGAGGGGGGGAAGTAGGCGAGGGCACGCAAATGGGCAGTGGAGTGGGAGATTCGCTCGCAGAATTTCAAGCTGGGCGGTTGTGCCCTCGCGATCTCCGACTTCAGCATAGCTCCCGCCGACGGTTCGCCCTCCGCGGTCTCCTGAAGCCGTGCAGCTCTCGCACTGTGGCGCCCCGCCCTTGGACTGCTCCGACCGGATCCCCACTTTCCTATCTCCTTATTTTTTCTGTCGCTTGGCTGGCTTCTTCTCCATCTATTTTCCTTCTATTCTTTTTATCCCTCCTTCCCCCCACCCCTATAAGGCACTGCGCCGTGTCACCTGAAGGCAGACAGAAATTAGGTGCCTTTTTCCTCTTCATTGTAACCACTACCACCACCAGTGGAGTGCGGACGCCACCGGATCAAGCTCGCTTATAAGGTGCTTCGCGTCTAAACCCTGCCAGCAAACGTAAGTTGACCGTTACAAAAGTTTGTTAAAAGTGCTTACTCTGTTGATGAGGTTGCTGGTGGTTCTGTAGTTGCTGCTGCTGCTGCTGCGCTAGCTGCTGCTGTTGCTGCTGAATCTTGTTCTGAAGATGCTGTTGCAGCAGCTGACGCTGCAGCAACTTAGTGTCAGCAACCGTAGTCTGCGTGGCAACCATGCCAGCACCAGTGCTGCAAAAAGGCGAACAAACAAAAAAAGCATGTCAGCAATGGCTGTTTGTGTTCCAAATGTCCATGGTACGTATATTTTGTTATCTGTCGATCCATAACATTCCCATAACTGCTACAGCTATCATTCAAGAAAGGCATACCCCAACAAAAAGTTTCATAAATGTGAAATCCGGCCTCAACAGCACGTTAACATTCCAAAGCATCCACACTGCATTTACTAATAAAAAAGCTTTCGTAAGCGTAAGACAACAGTTGCTATTGTCCTTTCGACATGCTGATCTGAAGCAGGCGTCGAGTGAACACCCGTGCACTTCAAACATTCGAATGAATATTAGAGTATTTGAATTCGCTTCGACAGAAATTTATATTATTCGAAATTCTGAAGTACTTTTAATGAATCAATTAATGTGTATTGACTGCACATCAGTGTGCTTTCGAAGCAGCATTAGTGTTACGCCGTTAAAACCACCTATCCATAGAAAATTCGTACGGCTGCAAAGGTGCACTTCAAAGGTTAAGTGCATGTATTACCTTCAGCTCCATTAATTACTTTCCTAAAGTTTAAAAACTTGTGATTCGGACTTATATGAGCTAAGGGCAGTAAATTTCATTTCTCATAACTTGCACCCTTTTGCTACTCAACTCTTGCTACTTTAGCTTATACTTCACTTCGAACCGAAAATGTATTGACACACGCCTACTTTAATTCTTAAAATACCAGAAGGGACCAGGAAAATGTGTTCCATTTAAAGTTCCACTTACTGAGAGATGAACAAGGGTGCAGAATTCAAGTAGAAAACTGATCGCATCACATGCAGCTGTTCAACATATTTTCGTTAGCATTCGAAATCATTCAACCAAATCACCATTCACTGCAAACCTGAAATTTACTATTCTCCCATTGCCTGTGTGAAGGCAAACACTAAATCAGAGACTAAGGAAGAGTTCCCAAAAGAAGTTTGCACTGTCAACACCGCCATTCTAGCTACTGACCTTTTAAGTAGCTCTCTTAAGAGACAAAGACTGCTCTCCGTCTTTTTAATTTTTTTCGTTTGTTTCAAGAAAAGATGCTTAAATCTGCTGCTTCGAAACCAAAGTCCGTCTCCGCAGCTATTTCTGCGAAAAATCTGGCATCACCTACGTCTCCGTTACCGTCAAGAACTTGAACAGTTTGGAAGTACGCCAGTGTGCGCATGTGACAGCAGCCGAGCAGCTAACTATTTCGTCCCGTGCACAAGAAGAAGGTCGACCACTTGTCAGGCTCCGATTGCACAAAACTGTCGCTGAGGTTAATTTTTCAGCTCGCAGTTGCGCCCCCCCCTTCTGCCTGGCAAGACCTAAATATAAAGCTCTTTCATGGACCCTTAATTTCAGACGCACCTGTCCAAGCGCGTGCTTACGGAGCCGAAAATAGCCATGTATTTATCGCAAAAGCACAGGAGATGCCAAAAACCTGAGAGTTGTCTATTTCGAATTTTTCTGCCGCTAAACAACTCTCACGCCACTTAGCGGCTTTAGCCTTTCAGTTGAGCTTAACTTAAAAGCAGACTAAAAAGCAAAACCATTTTTCGCGAATTATTAAAGTACAATCTCACAATGTCAAAGAGGCCACTTTTACCATGACACTATTGCCGCATCGAACGCTTCATGAAACACGGCAGCGCTGCCAGCACAGAGTGGATGCACAGCAAAACAACGAAGTTAAATGAAGACGCGACAATTACACAGGAGGTCATATTAATCCTAATCCCAACAAATCTAGCTCTTCCTTAGCCAGTACTTGGCCCAATTAGCAAAAAAAAAAAAAAAAAAAACTAGCATACACAGATTTGTACCAGGCACCTCAAAGAGTTAAAATGAGCTTCGAAGTCCAAAAGAGCCTGCTATGATTTGAGCACGGGAAGCTATCGAAAGAACCAGGACAGACTTCATTGCTCTCTCTCGACCGCTATTCAAAAATAGGGAGTATTACTTCATTCGTGAAGTTCTTAATAATAGTGGATTAGCGAGTTACAGAGGCATAAACACGAGTTTCCCGGACAGTGAAGCGAGGCAGTACAGGCTTTTTTTTTTTTTTTTTCAAGGGCGAAGCTCCTTAAGGTGTGAGCACGTCCCGCCCTGTAGCGCTCGCTCTCACCTAGAGCACCCTGTGGTAGATGCGTGCTCTTACTGAATTGCCAAAATCCGGGGCGAAATTCCTAGATTGAGCGTAAGGAAAATTCGTTCTATCGAGGTTGCCTCCCGCTGTCACTTTGTTACACAGAGGTCACAAATACATGCGCTTCTATGGAGCAACAGCAGAGAATTTGTTGTTTTGTTTTACTTCTTAGTGATATTTGTTGTCCCACTCCTCTCTGTAATGCAAAATAACAAAAACGTCGACCAAGGTGAAACACACAAAACTTAAAAAAGACGTTTCGGCTCCCCACACGGGAGCCTCGTTTGTCCCCAACCAGACGGGATTCCGTCGGACTCTTGACTATATCCTCTCTGTAATGCCCAGTGCCTTGAGAGTAAATAAATGAAATGGAATGAAATAGAAAAACTTCATTATATGGAAGTTGACTATAAGCAGGTTTAACTGCACGGTAATACAACCACGTGGATGTAACAAGTGTTCTCTCGGCAGTACAAAACTGAACCCGACGAGTGGCATAGCGTATGTCACTCTGCTGCTGCTGTAAATTGAAACTGCCGTGAGAGTGTCATGTTTATTTCTCTTTATAAATTCCATTTTTCTTTTTCTTCAAGACCACCACCCAAACAAAAGAAGAAAGTGCGTCTACAATCTTCAGACACGGCGTCAGAAGAAGCTGCTACCTAGCATTTGCTGACCTGCCATTTCGCAGACGCCATAAAGCATACCGGAACAGCGAACTTGCTTGAGCCCTCTACTGTACTGCGCGTAAAGTCGGAGCGTATGGTCTCCTGGTAGTATACCGTGATGTTGAGCATACCGAAACATTTAACCCACCGAAGCTCTTCGTTAAATGCAAAGCCGAAATCTCGGTCGGATCGCTCACAAAAAAAAAGACAAAGGATGAAAAAGTGGACATTACGTGCGTGCGCATGTCGTGTACGCTTCTTGTCCATTTTGGTTTTCTTTTTCTTTGAGCCCTGCACAGTCCTAAGTACAAGTCCACACTAAATAGCCCAGTTTTCTATCCTAGATCAGTTTATTTCTTTCAGACAGAGCTCTTTTCAACGTTTCAACACTCTTAACTGGTGCAAGTCACATGTGCTTACTTTGACCCACTTATTGTTGTGAGCGCTTAAAGTCCCAAATACGAATCCAACTACACTCACAACTCATTATATTGTTGAATTTTAAATGAAAGTAAACTTGTTATATCCGAAAATTCAATATAAGGATATACTCCTAACACCGTATTTGTTGCAAGACACTTTTTCGTTTACTTTGCCATAACCGATATTTGGTTATATCAAGGTTTGAGATTGTTTTCTATTTTTAACAAGAGTTTCTTCTTATGCTCCATCACAAGACGCACGGGCGGTTGAGACCGACCTTGCTACAGCGGCCGATGTCAGGAGGCTGGTGGTCTGCGGCTGCGACGCCACCACGGCCTGGCCCGACGGCGAGAGGGTGAGCGTGAAAGTGGTGATGGGTGGCGTGGCACTCTTGAGGCTGTACGGCGCCGACACCTGCTGCTGTTGCTGCTGCTGCAACCTAAGCTGGGACCTGTCGGGGAAGAGAAGAGAAATCTGTTGCGTCACGAGAACACCCGTGTTGGCATTTCTTTTTTTTTTTTTAGATCAAACAGAAACAAAGGCGACCCGTGGTAGGCACAACAGCGACTGCTACCGCTATTTCTACAACCGAAGAAAATATTAGCAAGCTGGTAGAGATTTGAGGTGCCAAAACTCTAGTAAGAGAACAAACACGAGTTAGAATGAAAGACATCTAGGGTTCCTCTGTCCATACATAGTTGTGTTAGTTTGGATCTTACGCCTTTCAGCATGACAATGTGGAGGCAGTCTTGTTGGACATAACAGCTTTTAACTACACTCACACCTCACAACAATGTTGCATACTACATAGAAATAAGTCCGTAATATACAAAAATTGGTTATAAAGGTATGTTCCTAACACTGTACTTGTTGTAAGACTATTTCTGACTTACTTTGTCTTAACCGATAGTTCGTTATATCCGGGTTCGTTATATCGAGGTTGGAGTGTATTAGGAATGGGGTAGGACTTCCGGAAGCGAAAAGAAAGTTGCACAAAGTATAACTATCCTAATTTCTAATCTCATAGTCTAACTATTCTGGCTTGTAGGGTTGGCTACAATCCAGCTTAATAATAAAGTTATGAGCTGGCATAAAAATAGGCATTGACAGGAAAATGCATACATGGCACACTGCCAATAAAAGACATGAATTTCTCCCCAGTGGATGTCCCTTACAAAGGGATTCAATTGCATTTAACATCTATGGCTAGCCCAACAACATGCCTTACTTTAACGTAGGAGAATATTCAGAACTTTATTTTTTTAGAAGAAAAAAAAAGACAAAAGACAAAGATGAATGTGCTAGAATAGAGTAAAGAAGGCGAGCTGGTTCTGTGATAACAGGGGCACATATTAAAAAAAAACAACAATGAAAACTTGCCTCTGGAGTTCGCGCTGGAGCTCCTCGATTCGCCTCTGGTGGATTTTCATCAGGTCTTCCTCCATGCCAGAGCCGGACAGGTCCGTCTCGGAGGCGCTAACCGCCAGAGAGTCCTGCTGCCCAATCAGCAGGTCTCCTCCACTTCCGTCAACCTCCATCGGAACCACCGATGGCGGGTTGCTGCATTTCAACAGGACGCGCAATCTAGAAACCACTGCGGAGCGCCTTCCGTCCATTACATTCGGAAAGCATCGGCAGCAACGAAAAGCGGAGGCCATATTCGAGTACAGCAATCGATAGCAACTGAAGAATTATGCTCAAACAGTACAACATGGGGTTATGAGTAAGGTCATCAACTTTGTCTAGGTTGACTTTCATGTCTAGGGGTCCTATGAAAATGCCCTGCTTCATTATCTTGTTGTAAAAAAAGATATGCTTGACCAGAGGATGCAATGAGGAAACATTCGAGCCTAATGGTCTTTTTATACACCCAAACTTGGATATAACAAACATAGATCACAACAAAGTGAATGAAGAACAGCGTTATGAAATAGATACAGTGTCATGAATATATGCTTATAATGAATTCATTTTTTCATAATGAGCTTAGAGTGTATCACGAAGGTACTTATGGCTTTGTTAGGGACTATCTCCTCAGTCCTTTCACACCCTAAGAGTTTACTCATATCTGCGACTCGAAGTTGCATGACCACACCAAGTTGGCAGCTAGTGATTGCTTTGGTCGAAAAAAATTTCGCCAGCACAGGTCCGTCGCTCAGATAACTTTTAATAAAAAGTACTGTTTCTGAAAAGGTGCAGCAGCAAGTTGCTTCTGTGCACCTGACTGCTAGGTAAGCCTCTAAATATCGCCGCAAGACAAGTTTTTTAGAGTCAAATGAAACTTGATAATGCAGGACTCCCACTACTGACTTTGCAACGCACTTCATTACTTTTTGTTGAATGTGTTCACGGACCAACGCTTGGTCTTGGTGAGAGAACAAGTCCCGCGGAAAGAAGACACTGCTACAAACAGCTCGGCCGAATCCTGCCATCATGCACGGCTATGAGAGTTTAAAAGTGGAGCCCGGGTTTATCAATTTCTCGCGCGCCCTTTTTCCATACGAAGGCCCGCGGTCAATCTTTTCGGAACTGCCAGCACCTGCCGTTTGGCATCAAACAACAGGTTACTATCTGTACTATCTGCTACTAACGGCTACTGATTCCAATCAGATGCGCTTCTTTCACCACGATAGTGCAGTGACCACACTAGTGCACACAGAAATAACAACGGGAGCGAGTGATCGGGCTTCGTCACATACACTCAAGATCCCGACGCGTGCCTAAGGAACTTCTTGCTCCATGTCGTCCCTCCCTGTGCAGCTTCCAGCGTGCTTGTAGGGGCGAGAGGAGAAGGAACTTGAAGCGTGCAACAAATGACCGCAACTGCACTCGTTCTTGAGAAATTCGATAAATTTTTGCAACAACCGATTTGTGAGGCAAGGAACTTCGATACAAAGGTCATTTGAAGAGTACAGAGGACTCTCAGTAAACGAAAATCTGTAAAATGGAACTGCTGCTTAAAAGAAACAGCTACCTCTGACACAATTGGTTTGGTACTTGAATGCTGCAACTCAGTTCACCTCTCAGTAAACAAAACTCCTTTTGAATACAGCACATTTTCTCGGTCTCTTCAGGTTCCGTTTAATGAGTCTGCTGTACCCCAAAAAGTTGTGAAGGACTACTGTAAATCCATTACACATCTAGCAAGCACACCTCGCAATTCTACCCCTTGATCGAACATCCCACTTTTTCAACTTCTAGTTACAGGAACCCATCATAGACTATGCGCTATAGGACATCCCACTCACCCATCGTGCATATCCAGGGAGAGCCCTAGCGACGGTGACTGCGGGGAGGAGAGGTCCGATATGTCCGTCGCCTCCACCGAGGACACCGGCTGGTCCGAGGGTGAGCCGCTGCTCTGAGTCCCCGCCGAGCCAATGTCCGAGTACGGCTTTAACCTTTCGATGAGCTGCGGCTTGGACCCCGACACAGGCAGGTTGCGGCGCTTCAGCTCTGCCTTCAGGTCGCTGACTGCAATGGACAAAATGATCATTGCTTTCATGAGTCCACAATTGCAGCACAAAAAAAAAAGCGTGGAAATGACACGTGGGCGGGCGCCACCTCGTTCCGTTGGTTCATTTACTGCGGGCTCTGTTTTTCATGAGAAGATATCATACATAATCTTGCTTCTTTAGTGGCTAGCCAAGCCTCCACCTCTGAATCATCACTGTCATCAACCTCTTGTACCAATAAACCCCTCAGACTAGCAGAGCCTTCTCAATAAAGCCCTTCCAGTGATTTTCATTTATCAGCGACACCCATTTGAGTCTGCTCTGCGCCTGGAAATTTCTTAATGCTATTAATCTATTAATCCCTCAACTGTCCTTAACTTAGTATACTGATTTTTGCATTCTTAATTTGTCTAATTAGCTTCTAATTCCAATGAGCTTTCTAATTTTTCCATGTATTGTGTCTAGTTTACATTTCAATTAACACAGAAGCCATTAATAATGAAAGAAGAAATTGCAAGCTCACCCTTCATGTCCTCCAGTTTGGACCGCTGACGCGGTAGCTCAGGTGTGATCGCCATGGCAATGGGAGGCGAGCTGACGGCGGGCGGCAGGGGTGGAGGCGGAGGGGGCGGAGTCGCCAGCTGTACGGGTGCCAGCTGCGATGCCTCCGACACCACCGGTTTCTGCCAGCAAGAGACGAACCCGAAAAATGCAGGTTTACGAGAAAAACAAAAAGACGCAGGCAAAATGCAGGCGAATGCCCCTTAAAAAGGAACTACTGTACGTGCCACCGGTTGAGGTGTGGAATGCAAGGTTCGCGATTTTATACGCCGACACCCCCAAGCCACAAACTTGCATAGCCGCCCTCGTTCTACAATTCGAAGCACTACTACAATTACAGGGTCTGTGGTAATAAAATATCAGACGAATAGTGACACCTATTGTGATTTCACAAAATGACAAACTTCCCAAAAATAGCCCTAGAACATGAACAGAAATATGTACATGCTAATGCATACAGGTATGCGTGATCACGGCATGGTGTAGGCTATATAGTATGGTATGTACATACAGCCGCGCTCAATATGACTAGCTACACGGAGGCACGTGGACTCGCGTGTTGTAAGATGAAGCGTAGTTACAGCTTGCACTCATTTCCACAACTACATTACATCATCTTATTCAGTATCATCCCCAAAATAGATGAACAACGTTTAGTTGTGGAAATAAAGAATAATGGAAGCCATGGGTGATCTTGAATCTTATGAGGCTACATGCTCCCGTGTTGCAAGTCATATTGGGTGTGGCTGTAATAATAATATTAATTCCCGGGATTCAACGTTTCACAATCACCGTATGAATATAAGGATTGCCGTTGCAGAGGGCTCTGGAAATTTTGATTATTTGGGCACGTCTAACGTGCGCTTAAATCTAAGCACACAGGCCTCGCGCGAGTGCGACTGCACATGTGTGCAGTGCATTATGCATGCATTAATGCATGCACTAATGCATATACGAGAGCAGGGGGCGACCGAAAAGAAAGAAAGAGTTGTAATTCAATCCTTCGACAAGTGCAGATAAGGCGAACCATATTACAGTTTTCACAGAAACCATAGCCTTAATGCGTGTCTCTGACCAAACAGTAAAAAAATGCACTTAGAAAAAAGAAAATGATAAAAAATTTAAAACCGCTTGCACCATTGAGAAAACGGGAGCGAGGAAGCTTAGTGTGCACCTGACCTACTATTTTTCCTTTTTTTCTATCCCAATGTGCAATGCTCGCACCTTAATTTTTTTTTCTGTCCACAATGGCACGAAGTGGCCCTTCAGACACGTGCTCGGCAGCACAACATTTCTGTTGTGCTGCCGAACAATGACGGTTGTGCATGAAACAACTAAATGCAACAACGAAGAGCAGCAATCAAGTGTGGCAACGTGAACCGGCAGGTGGCCTCGATAAAAAAAAATCAAACTTCTTTATCAGGAATGGCTAATCGCCAACAAGCCCCCCGTCCCCCCCCCCCCGATCGAGAGAACATCAACTGGAAAAGGGCCCGTAGAAATGCGCACATCAATGGCGCACCTTTCAGGGACCCAATGCTGCCCAGCTGCATTTTTTTTTGCCACACTAGCTTGTATCCGGTTTTCGCTAACTATGCTGCCCACGTACACCACCAGCTAGATAAATATGAAAATCTTAACGAGCTTTGCTTGAAAAACAGTGGGTTTGAGGTGTAATGACAAACTGGCATTGAGAACCTCTCCCAACACCCCCATCTGCCACCCTCTAAAAAAAAAGAACAAAAAATCAAACAGAGCATCAAAAGACCAATGCGAAACACGCAAGTGTGTGACAAGGAGAAGGAGGAGCGAGATAGACAGGGCGAGCCACACGCGATCCAATTTTCGAAGCGTGAATGCCATCCCGGCCCCATAACCCAGGGGTAGTCCGCAGAAAAGACTGTGTCAAATTGCCGAGGGGGCGAAGGACTTCGTTTAAGCAGCAGCCCCCACCACGGCCACTTGGAACGGTGCCTGAGCTGTCACACGCGACCCTTCCTTCTTCGCCGCCTCTTCTCCTCTGCCTTGCAACTGGTCACGCCACGATAGCGAGAGGTATGAGAGGAGGGCGAAGCGCGGTCGGTGCATCATGAAATGCGTCCCTTTGTCTTAACGTCTCTGGTGGCTTTCCACTGAGGCCCAAGGAGGTCAGGGGAATCCCGAAGCCCGCGGGTCTTTAAAGAGGTTAAGTTTTCTAGCGTGACGGAGGAGCGGCATGGCAAGCGGAAAATACTGAAGATTAAAAAAAGAGGGAGAGAGAGACAGACAAAATAAGACGAGGAAACAGGTGTAAATGCAAGGATGCAGAAGACGAAAAAAATGAAGACTGGCTCAAGGCTGGTTTTATGAAACAGGTTCTGGTGCTGACACTTACCGTGCCGAGTTTTCGTCAACAGAAGTCTTAAGAGCAGCGCGTACATCAGCTGGCATTTGAGCTTTTTGTATGGAAGCATAGAGAGTTCTCAGCTTAGCGCCAATGCCAAGAGAGCATCTCATTGCTGCACACGTGTACTGCTGTAGAGTAGGAGCAGATGGTGTTAATAAACAACACACTTTAGCATAGCACCGATGTTTTGTATTTCAGTGCAGTGCAAACTCCAAGTACCAGGCGTTAGTACAGTGCAAGTTGTACGGTCGGACACTACTTAAAGTTGGCAGTATTTTCTCACTTAAGAGGGAGGATCAGAAAGCGTAAATAACAAACTTGACGCTCTTTGGCAGACTGTTCAAGCGGTGCGACTCACCTGAGCAGCGGGCAGGATGATCTGCGGATACTTCTGCTGCCACTCGAGCTGCCACTGGAGGAACAGCTGTTGCTGCTGGAGCAGGAGCTCGTACGACGACTCTGACGACGTCGACGTGGCCGGCTGGTTCTTCTGAGCGCTTGGTGGACCCTGCGCGACAGACGCGAACGGCGTTCAGGTGTCGATCCGGGAAACACAGCGAGACTGCGTTCGATCGTAGCGATGACCGCACGGATGCTTACAATGAGGAATAATTAGCAAATTCGTTTCTTTCCCTGTGCGCACAAGCCACAGAAGTTGGGCGAGCCCTCACTACTCCCTACAGATTGGACGCAGCAATGTCGGCAGCGTAGCCCAGTCGGGAGAGAGAAACTGTAGAGGAGGAAAGCATAGCATAAGCCAAGTACAGTCAAAACCCCTTTATAAAAGACACTGCTCTAATAGACAAATGGGTATAAAAGACACCAGTGTGCCTACACTGAAATAGGTGTTGAAAAGAAAAAGCATCCATCGTACCCTGCTTACAACAGGCACCTCGTGTAAGGGACAAGAATTTCTCCTCAGTGCGTGTCTCTTACAAAGGGGTTCAACTGAACAGGTGACAGTGAAGCCTAGAGTAGCAAGGAGAGTGAAAAAGAAGTGAGAGAGAGGACACAATGAAGGAGGTGGGAGAGGGTAAAGCACAACTAAGCAGATAGACGTCCAGGCAAGAGAAGAGAGAGAATAGGTGCAGGCGGCTATGCGGAGAAGAGGAGAGAGGGAGGCGGAGAGGAGCTGCAGGGCGAGGCGGTAAATCGCAATGCCGGAAGCAGTACCGACTTGAATTTTACGGGTTCCAGGAGTTTCGCTCAAAATGAAAACACCGGTGTCAAGAAGCCCAAAAGCAGGTATCACGGTGCCTCAGAATGCGTTGATGATATTTTTAACACTGCTACCTAAATCCCAATGCTGGAAGCAGTAACGACTCAAATCCTACGAGTTCTAGGAGTTTTGCTCAAAATGAAAACAGCAGTGTCAAGTACCCCAAAAGCAAGTATCACGGTACCTCGGAACGCATTGATTATATCTTTAACACTGCTACCTGAAAAAAATCCCTGTCGGTTTTGATTTCGAGGGGGTGATTTCAGAATGACGCATCAACGAGGCGCGACGTAATATAAGTCACACGGGGACAGCAGCTCCATCATCTACAGGTTTTTAAACAAGATGCAAGTAAACAACAATGACAGGTCTTCCAGCGACCCCAACAGTCATTTGGACGATTTTGGCCACATGCAGGACGAGGAGCTCGCAAAGAGAGTGAACTGTGTTGATTCGCCATGGTAATGTCTATTGCAGTGCGACTGGCGTGCACATGCTGTGAAATGAAACTTTAAAATAAAACAAGAACATTTTATGTGTGCTTCCTGGCCCCGATGTATGGAGAGCGGTAACATTGCAAGCCAATAAAACGAAAAATGTCCCTTTTCTGGTGCCTTAAAAATTACGTCAATACTCCTTTCAAACCCCTTTATTCCTTGCTAAACCATGCTTCACTTAGCCTAGATCTCCACTATTTTCCACACCACTGCCAAGGCTTTCCCTCAGCTCTGCTGTTCTTTGGTCTTTATGACATTAATTTAAGCCACTTTTAGGGGGCGTTGCTTTGTAAACGGTTGTTTTCGATAAATGCCTAACAACCCTAACATAGATGAGTAGTGTCTTTTGAAGGGCGTTTACTGCTAACTGCACCGCACAAAGAGCATGAAAAAAATACGGCAGCTGTTAAATGTCAAGACTATACATCACAGGCACCAACTAACAACTGGCCAGATGTTAGCCGTGTGTGTGTGTGTGTGTTTTTTTTTTTTTTTCGTCCTCCTGACTCCCATTTCGCGTTGCAGCATGAACATTAAAAACAAGCGTACAGCAAGCACCGGCATAAATAGTGGGCAGCAGAGTGCGAAATTGGGAGGACAGCATGTAGTAGAGTGAAAACTCAAGACATCACAGCGAACTGTGGCCTTACACTTCTCAAAACAGGCAGGGACAGCCTGACAACAAGTGAACACCAGGGAAGGCGACGTCCAGTGCAGCTACGAGAGGAGGGGAGGCAATGAGAGAAAGCAGTAGTAAAATGTACACAAACAAAGTGGCACCTCCTAAGCACGGAACGAACTATGCTATCGTAAAGTAGTGAAAGTTGCGTGCACGAAACAAAACTGTATAGGTAGTACTAGGCCAGGTGTTTGTGGCAGTTTCAAGACTGCGCGTGCGGCACCCCCAGACGCGTTTTCCCGCTTTCGTGCATCGCTATCATGCTAAGCCTTAGTCAATACAAAAAGCCTCCTCCTTTAGTAAACTTTTAAACAACAAACGAAAATAAGTGTAACGTAGCACAACTGACGGCATGAAAAGAAGGCACAAGGAAAGAAAAGCAACGGGGGAAGAAACAAAAATCTGAAGCACGCGACGAGACGGGCCCGCAAAGAGTGAGAAATGAAGGGAGTGGGGGTGAGGTTGGTGCCAGGCGTGCCGCCGCTGGGATTGCGGACGACGCTGGCGACGGGCCAAGGAAGGCGCGCGTTAAGCGCGCGCTGCTGCTCGCGAGAAAAGAAGGAAGACTGGCCAGCCATCCGGCACCTGAGACAAAGACAGCCCCAGTGAGCCACTGACTGGCGAGTAGAAGGGACAGGACCGGCAAAGCGAGCGTACCCCGCCCGTGCCACTTGGCAGATGAACAAACGCCGCGGCGGCGGCGGCAGCTGACAGAGAGGTAACGAAAAGTGCAGAAAAGTTCGAAGCAAACAAAAGCGGCGGCAAACGCACAACGCTGGCGACGGCAGCTGCTGCGGATGGCCAAAAGCGTAACGAAAAAGCCCCGGAGAGGGTTGCCGAGGGACGACGGTGGCTAGGTCTCGATGGAGTGAGGGGTAGACTGCAAACGTATGTCTGCCACTGTCGGCAGACGACGCAATTGTGAGCGCCGTTCTAATAAACATCTTGAGTGGTCCTTTAAGTAGGCAATTAGAGAAATACAAGTACAAAAGTACTGATGCCCTGATACCGCTCCAATTATGTGCTCGCAAACAGCAATCCTTACTTGCTTTATAAAAATGAAGTGGCACAAGTCAGCACTGTCGTTTGCTAGCTTAGCCAGACAACGCGACTGTGACCGTTATCACAATATTTGGTGTGAGCGATTATTTGAACTTGAATTGCCAATTAAAGACGTTTAAGTCAAAATGACTGCTGCTTCTTATGTGCATGAATGTCATGTGAAGACTGCAAGTAGAGTTCATATTAAGCTTATTGCATGCTTGGCGTGATAACATTCACTCGTTTTGCATGGATGAGGAAGTAGAAGTGAACAGGTGAACACGATTGTCTACTAATTCAGTGAGATGACGTGACTGTTGCAATACATGGCTGTGGCACTTGTCTAGGTTGCCGAATAAAATAATTAAAATCCTAATTATGGCTGCCTCATTTGTGTTGGACTGCACACGTTCCATCTTTAGAATAGAATTTGTATCGCTGTGCCTGGAAATGGTGCCTATTCATTTCACGCAGACGAAAAAGCAAAGGTAGATGTCAAAACACGGATCTTCTGCATGCTCAGCTGTTAAAATATGGTTTTAGGTCTTATGAGAATCCTGCTACACAGCTACAACAAAAAGGTTTACCTTGCAGGACTGCGACCTTAAAAAGTATAATTAGCAGGAACATTGACCAAATTAATCAAAACATTTCAAAGTGGAAGCGCCACAGGGACTTGCAAAAAGACCTCTGGCTAGCAGGGCAGACAAAGAAAGCCCGAGTGAAACTTCGACCAGCAGGCGAGTGTCGTCTACTGTTTGGCAGCTGAACAGACGCCGTGACTGTGCAGGAGGCCAAAAGGGGATCAAAAGTGCACAACCCTTCCAGTTCGAGTTACTAACAGCATAAAATTGTGGCAGCTGACGCTGCAGACACTCGAAGATGCTATCAAAAAGAAACGAGAACTGGCGGGACATAGGTAACTCTTCCCTAGCCTGACTGTCACAGTGAAGTCAGGCAAGGGAAGCAGAGCAGGCAGCAATGAATACTCATGCAACCTTCAGCTGACGACGCGAGCACACCGCTATATATATCTACACCGTCGCGTATGCGCTACGATGGGCACTTAAAAACAATTTATGCCGCAATTATCGCTGCCTCATTAGCACTATAATTTCGCACTAAGATTGTATCTTTCAGAATTGGCTCCGAGTCATTATGCACTTGGCACCAATGCCCACCCGTCGTACGCTCGGGCGAAGAAACAGAGGCAGACGGGTGAACACAGTCGTCTGCAATCCAAGGTTTCGAGAGATGACAGTGAATCCAGAAGAGGAGCCATTATGTAATCACACAACATGAACCCTGACAACATTGATGTTTTACCCAGCGGGAGTGACGAACATTGACTTTTTTCCAACTATCTAGAAGAAAAACAGGCGATGGAAGCTATTCTATGCATGAGAATGCTGGAATATACATGTTTTTGTAGTGGCAATCATTCTTGGAGAGCCAGGACAATCCAAAGACAGATCTGGCTGGCACCGTCTCATCTGTCACAACAGGTCATTTTGTAGTGAAGCAGCACATAAGCAGATTTCTCGAGTTGGTATCACATCAAAGCGAGCTTTATCTAAGCTTGAATACTTTTGATTGAACATCCATTACTACTAAATGCGGCGGGTTGTGACTGGATGCCAACATTGGACGGCAAACGACAGAAGTCAGCACTTGCTCTGCGACAGTTTGTTAATTGAATTTCGTCAGCACTTGATTATGTACGAATTTCTAACTCACAAGACAAAAAATGTACCTTCATGGGTGCAACAAATATGAATTTGTAATGAACCCGTGTCCCATTAACATCAGCGGTCAACTGCCCGTAGCAAACAACACCTTCTAAAGCAGCATGTTTGGCTCATTGAGGTCTTGTAGGCTGGTTTCAAAGAATGAAGCAATGCTGTGACTTCATAGACCCCCAAAGCTACCTTCGTGCAAGCCTTTCTAGTCCTCAACCCGGGTTGCATCGTCCCTAAAAATATGAAACTGCCTATTCGACAAGTCATCATCGTTGCAGCCCCGCGCTGCCACTCCAGTGATGCACCTCCCATTCACTCCGCTTGCGGGACAACCGATTTTCGCCGGCGAGAAAATGAAGAAGTCCCGTCGCGGTGGCGGCTAGCTCGACTCTCGAAATAAACTCGCGACGACGCCCGCTTGCTCCCCGTTTCTTTTTTCGAACCCTCAGACACTACGCGGCAGTTAACGGAAGGAAAACCCACGTGTGTACATCGTCAGAACGTGCAAAATACAATGCAGCAACGAGCAACAAGAGAATCGCTAACACATGGTGGACGCACACCCTGTAACAATAGGGGAAAAATTATAGTTTAGACTTGGGACACGGAACCAGGCCGCACCGAGGAAAGCAAGACGAAAATAAGCAGCGACGAGAGGCGGGAAAGAGCGACCCGAGGAGAACACACGTGTGTGACGGAACGTGTTCTTCCCCCCGTGCCGCCGTCTCGACAGGTCGACAGTCTCGCTTCACGGAGCGCCGGTTCGCTCGCGCACACCTGCCGAGCTGTTTTCTTGGCAAGCACTTGTAGACGGAAAACATGTTTTCACCACGCGGCACAGAGATTCAAGAGTTGTGGTGACGCCTAAGCGGCCTTCTGCCTCGGGGCCCGCAAATGGTTGACATCTTCAGTTGCCCTTTGTCATCTTCGAGAAATCGAAATTGATGTGCATCAATGAGCTTTGACCCTTTCCCTGCCGTGGATGAGCCAAGTTTGTTCACTCGACGCGGACGAGAGCCCAGCTTCTTGAAGGCAATCTTGCTTTTTTTGTACTGCCATTCTTATTGAAACATTTCATATGGTACTGAAGTAAGACAGTACGATTTCTATATCTTTGTATGGAATACATAAGAACTTCGTATAAATGCCGCTTAATTCCCACATTATTGCTACAGATAACATATGGAACTGTTCGAATGCAGACAAAATGTTTAGTATGAGGAGAAAAGTTCGCTTTATTTTTCCGACATATGGTTGCGTGTAACACCCTTACACAGGCTAGGTGATCTTTGTCACCCTTACCAACATCACATGTCATTAGCAATAACCGTCACCACAACCTCACCACCTGCATAGAGTAAAACTTGAGCAATCATAACTCCACAAAATAAATGCAACGAGAATACAGTATACAGTAGACTCTCATTAAACGGAACCTGAAGGGACCAGTAGAATGTGTTAGGTTTAACAGGAGTTACATTTACCGAGAGATTAATAGGGGCGCACAGTGCAAGATGAATGAAACCAATCTTGTCAGAAGAACTTGTCTCATTTAAGCCGCAGTTCTGTTAAACAGATTTCCGTTTACTGAGTCTACTGTACTAATACTTAAAGGATGATCAAGTTTACTGCAAAAGTAAAGTGGACCTCAATGTCTATTTTAGACAAGACCACCGCGAAAGCTGAAAATTGTACCGTCTTTTGACTGATAACTCTTTGCATCGGCCGCAGACTCATATCAATGTGTGCCGACCAAATTAGAGCATGCTTCATTACCAGAAATCGTGCTTCCGAATAACGAGGCTGGCATTACACGAGACTCGATTGAACATAACCGCATGCGCATCCTTTCACCTTTGGCCAGCAACTTCTTTACCCAAATATCGTCTTTTACTGCTCTCGTGCGAGATGCGCTTCTACGCAAACATTTGTGCGCATTGTCAACTCTTCAATAGGGAGACGAGAGACCCACAATCTGATTGTACAGAGCTCAATGTTGTAGCACACCCATAAAAAAAAATACCAACCTAAACACAGTCGTTTGAAAACCTACAACAATGCAGACATAGTTATCAGATGGACAGAACGTTTCGTTTCAATGACCGTCAACGTCCCTTCCTGAAATTTGTTTTAATGTCCAGTCATATTCTCGCAAAGAGAAACTCGCACAAGCATACCTCAATGCAATGTCGAATGCTATGTCATTGCTGACAAAGCGTGCACAATGATGCATCAAGCACACATCCCGATATACTAAGCCGGCTTCGGCCAACGGCCCCTTCTTGACGAATGCAATCTTTGCAACAAACTAGCATACACCATTCACCCAATCCTTTCGCGCAACGCTCTTCAAAGTCGTGGGACGAGCCCTCGACATAGTTATTATAAAAAAAGGACCACTGCTTGCGGGGTCGGTCCATGACGAAAAAAATGAAATGAAATGAAATGGACATCTTGGAGCATGAACTGGGTGGGGTCCTTGAGCGATTTTAGGTAAGATGCATGGGTGATGTCACTTGTGGCTTTCGAACAAGTGTCCTGTCATTAATGTACATCGTGCCGCGCATTCCGCGAGATCGCAAAATGCCGACTGCACCAACCCAACCGTTTTCAAGTGTGCGTGCCCACCGTAGCAGGATTTGTTTAGTTATTACTCAAAGGTGGTGGAAAGTTAACAGTCCAATGAGGTGGTACCGGAAGCCTGCCGTAAAACAGTACTAACTGCGATTGAAAGGGACAACAATAAAAATGGGCACTCAAAAATATATAAATACTAATAAAAAAACTACTGGGGAATTGCAAAAAAGTAAATTACACTTGGTTTCGCACAGTGTGTGCACAATGCTGAGCTCTAAGCAAGGAATAGTTAGATGGCTCTCACTAGCAAACGTACAAAATCGTTTTATGCCAAGTAGTAAGCGAAGACAGTTTGCTATGTTAAAGGAAAAGAGACGTCCCACATCTATCCACCCCTACCCCCCCTTTACATCTGATGTTTCGTTGTGCTCCATTTCAGGTTTTTCATTGGCAGGAAGATGCGGCACAACGGGAGCTGGGTACGATGTTAGCTGACCACTAAATATTAATTATTGGGGTTTTGCGTCCCAAAACCACATTATGATTATGAAAGATGCCACAGTACACGGCTCTGAAAATTTGCACGAAAGGGGTACTGACATGAAAATTTTCAATTGCTATTTGAAAGGCTTCAAGAACATATAAAATGTACTGCTAAGCATGGGTGCATCCTGCAAAAACTAACACTGTGTGTTCTTGAAAGCCAGTTTCAGTTCTTACTGTACGCTGACGTCGCAACACGTCAGGGCACCCGTCACAAGCTCGTGATAGATACTGTGACGTTTACACATTTGTTCGGCCACGTGGCTCCGTTGGTAACACAGAGATGGCCATTTTGAATATCTTGATTCCCAGCAGGTCATTTTGGAAGTTTTGGTACCTGATGTCACAACTAGCCAGACTGCGGCGTGAAGGCTCCCGACTGAATACAGTAGCCCGACGTCAAGCTAGTGTCGATGCCGACAGGTGTGTGCCCCGGAAAAATTGACTTTAATATCAGCGTAAAATATCTTATCAGCATTTGCTGAGCCTCACACTTTCTCTGAGCTACCTCAGTACACAGCAGATTTAGACGGCAGTGTGAAGACACCTCCGAAAAGTGGTGTCGGTACCCCTTTATTATGCACCTAAATCAAAGCAGAGAGGCATCTAGTGTATTGCCTTCATCGAAATGTGGCGGCTGTGGCTGGGTAGCTGACCACGAAAGGCACGGTACTATACATTTTCTTTGCCAAACTTGGTACACACTTCTTACAGCGTTGCGCACAATGTGTGAAATGCAGTAAAGACAACTTCACAAAGTACTCTCAGTACAGTCAACTGCCGATTTTTCGGACATGCCCGATAATTCGGACATCTTCACGGCACCGCTACGAGCCCCATAGAATCAATGTATCAGGAAGTCTGAAATTTCGGACGTTCGAACCCCGTGGAGTCCAATTTTTTAGACTTTTTGACGCGAAGGAAGGTCTGAAACCACCACTGACTTCCAGTGGAAACCACCACAACTGCATCATACGCGATTACGATCGCATAAATGAGCGCTCCTGTCTACTGTGGCGGCATCTGTTGCTTGGACTCGTTCTCGTTGATCGTTAGCGGAGAAACACGCACGGCCTCCGAGATTCCTAACACTGGCCGTGCTTATCGTGCAAGGGTGCTTCACTGACATTCGAAACTATCCACCGGGAAATTATTTGGCGCCAATAAAGTTCATTTCGCTTTAGCGCTCGTGCTCGTGCGTGCCACTCTGGCTTCCCGCGCAGTGCTTTCGCGAAGCTAACTAAAACTAATCGTTGCACACGAACTAAAACTAACTGTCACACACGGATTTGGTCTGACCACACTGGCTATCTTGAATGTTTACACCAGCGCCACCTCCGGAGTACCCAAGGCACCGTCGCCTGCCGTCGCGTCATTTTGCTTATGCAGCCCACATGGTGTTTGGCTAGCCTAGTCTGTGGTTGTGCGATCCTGTGAAGTGTGCTCTGCAACGCTAAGCCTAGGTACTTCGACGCTCGTCAGCAAACTCCTTTGTCCACATCGTGAGGATTTCGCTTGCCTGCGATGGCCCCCACTCCGCCTTCGTCGTCCTCACCGATGGCATCGAAGCGCGGAAAACAACCGTCGGTTAACGATGGACCAAGGCGTTATCTGTAATCTGAAACTTTTGTACCATTCACGTATACTCAACCGCATGGTGCTGTGCTCGGAAAACGGGAAAGGCTACAGCGTTGACCTTCTGTCTGCTGTCGGAATGCTTGCGGATGCATAGAAGGCAGTAACGCAAGACGCTTCGCAACTGCTTTCGCCACGCGGGCTTCATACTCGACACAGAGGCAGCAGACTTGCCTGAAGAAAGTGACAGCATGACTGACTTGTGCCCTCTCATGAACTGCCCGGCCTGCGCGAATTTTCGGACTGCCCGAATTTTCGTACGGTTTTTCGCTCCCTAGAGGGTTCGAAAAATAGGCAGTTGACTGTAATTAGATGTCTTGAGCAGAAGGCAGCTTAAATGAAACAACTACCTCTGATATTATTCACTTTGTTCCTGAATTCTGCAACGGTAATTGTCTTTTGGTAAACGGAAATCCTGTTTAACGGAGCTAGTCTTCCCGGTCTTTCCAGGTTCGGTTCAATGAGTCTACTGTACCAAGTTCCCCCAACACAAATCGGAGGGGCGCCACTTCCTAAAAAAAAATTGGGCATGTGCGACGTTGGACACAGGGATTGTGCACATGCTGGACGCAAAAAACGCGCATGAATCTGGAAAATATGGTGAACCGTATCTGATTGACGCATGACAAAGACGGGTGTGCGCTTTTGGTCTCACCTTGTACTCGTGGAATTTGATAGTGCGCGCCTTCGGCTGTGCCTTTGACTTAGACTTCTTGCGAGCCGCCTTGCCCCCGCCCGCCTGCTGCGGCTGTGCGGGAGTCACCGCCGTCCCCGTGAGAAACACAGTCGTCGACGGCGTCACCACGGTGGCGTTGGTGCTCAGAAACGACTGCAGCGGCGATGGCTGGGGCGTTAAAGGGGCGACAGCTTGCTGCTGAAGCTAAAAGGAGAAAAAAAAAATAAAGAAAAGAAGAAAAGTGAGCCTGTGTTTCTGCAACTCTTCATTTCCGCAATCTACAAGACTGAAGTCATATCGCAATTGTATTCCAGCACAATTCTTAAATCAAATGCACAAGTACGACTGGACTTGAATTGCTTGGATACACACTCATATCTCGATGTAACAAATCTGGATATAATGAAACATCGGTTACAATGAAGTGAATGAAAGCTTGCAATATATATAGTGTTAGGAATAAACCTTTATAACAAATTTTCGGATATAACAAACATTTTTAGGTAAGGTGCAACTTTGTTATGATGAGGTTTGAATGTAATGTATTAAATTGTATATCTCCTTCCTGATATTGGTATGCAATGAGTATATGCTTACAATGCATCAGATAGAAGGTATCGTGATGTATGCAAGCAAGTACAGAGCTATGTGCAGCACAGTGCAACTGTGTGCAAAACAGACGATAATCAATTTGAACTGAATTATACATATTGGAAAAAAAACTAACAAATAAACAATGAGACTGACGTTAAACCTTTCAATTAAGGATCAGTTCGCAGACAAAAACTTTGTCGTAAGATAAGATTCATGCAGTAAATGCTGGATGTTCGTTTTTAATGCCCTCTGTAGTGTACGTTCAAACGTTTTAACTTCTAGAAGAGAATGGCTTGGAAAAGACACAATAGTTATTTCAACGCAATGCGTTTAAAAGAAGCCGAAAGCATAATGTTTTACTATTTGCACATTGCGTGAACGAGCAAAAGTAATGCACAACACAGACATGTAATGCCCCCTTGACACAACATTAAACAAGCACTGACATCTGCGACTGCCGAAGAGAGAACAAGGTACATGAGCCAATCTTGCAATCCGTGGAATTCTGAGCCCAACCCTTGCCGCGATTCTCACAGCGTGATCAAATATATAGCTACATTTCATGATGCTTTTGATGCCTCTCATCCGCTCTGTGATATTTTGGAATGCATTCCACCCGTTCAAAGTTCAATTCTATCCACATTTTAGAGTTAAACATAGGCAGCCATTCAGAATAACCCTGGCAATGCCTAATAACTGAACTTAGATGCAGGCACACAGCTAGCACATTTAGGATTGCGAGATTGGGCCCTACCTAATCCAAACGTGGTCTCACCTGATGCGAGGCGCAGAGCGAGGACGCTGTTGACGGTGCGACAGCTGCCACTTGGACCACGGGTGTTGGCTGCGTTGTGACTGGCGCTACCGGTGGCGAAGCCCGTGGACTTCCTGCAGAGACTGAGCTCGGCGAGCCCTCGTGCAAGGTGCCAGACGAAGACGAAGACTCCGACAGGTCTATCGACGGCAAACTGTGTGACAAGAACGTAAACCACTTTCAAATGGCTGCCACAGTCTCACCGGCTTTGCAAGCACTGTTGTCAATAACAGCTGCTGTATCACACTCGTATCGCGATATCGCAAATTCGGATATAACGAATTAACGTTTATAATGAAGTAAGTGAGAAATAGCTTAGCAACATACAGTGTTACGAAATAATCGCTCATAACGAATTTCTGGATATAACAAAGTATTTTGGTGCCACATGCAACCTAAAATAAGGTTTGAGGGTATGTATGACAGATTTACTAACGCATTTTTATTGAGACACAAAAAAAACAACACGCTTGAAAACACTAGATGGAAGAAGGAACTTATTCCAACATGTTGGGCCATTTGGTAAGTCGTCGTGTTGCAAGTACTTAGCGAAACTTGGTAATCCTTGAAAACACTCGCCCACATTCACACGCTTCCACTCAAGAGTTTGGTGTGTGTGTTGCTTGAGTGGAAGCGTGTGTCAATGTGGGGGTGTATTGAAGGATTAGCAAGCACTTATGATAGGATGAGGGGAATGCCCACCTGCTCTGCGACTGGTCGTTGGAGTCCTGGCCAGGGGAAGGCACAAGCAGGTCACTTCCGTTGCTGTCTTCGTCGATGAGGAAATGCGGAGGCGGCGGGTGCTTCCGGCTCTCACCTTCGCACGTCCGCCGGAATGGAATCTGGCCCTCTGTTGGAGAAGCAGAGGCAGGCAGTTAAGCTATGTAAGTAGCCAAAATTTAGGAAGAAACAAAAGCTGTATTCAGTGAAGCGACACAAGCTAGAACACGCTACCACAGTAACTAGAGCTCTGAGCAAACAGAGATCAAGTACGCTCAAGCACGCAACACTTTGGCAACTTGTAAAGCCTAATTTTAAAAGGGTACTGACATCTTTTTTTTTTTTAGAGGAAAGTCGACTGCTCGCACCATGTGGTCGCGCAATCACTGTCATTTAGCATACCTGTGAAGTGAGCTGGCAAAGTTTCGGATAGTGCAGGTGCATGCGAATACAAAATATATATACCCTTATCGGAGGGCACACGAATAGTTTTATTATGAATTTGTCGTCATGGCACCAATATTCCCTGTGAAGTCTTGCGCCAAAGCAACTGGAGACAATAGGTGCAAGTTACAGTGATTCCCGTACAATCTGGTGCTGCAACAATCACAGGTCGACTTCGTGTGGCACAGCCGAAGCAAAGACTGCCCGCCAACCAAGCGGAGTTTACTCTGTTCGCTGCACTTCACTCTGGACACGTACCCGTGCAACATGCAGTTGCTGACAGACTTCAGATTGTCGACAAAGAAACAGCGCCCATCCCAACGTTGTGCCCCCTCGCCGTGACAGCTGCCACAAATGCAGCGCACAGCAGACAATTGAAAAAGTGAAGGGCAGATGAGAATACGTCTCGAAAACTTGCGCGGGCACGTACAGTCGACCCTAGATACACCAAACTCTGATATATTGAATTATTGACAACATCGAACAGTTATAAAATCCCCATGAATTTCCTATTGAAAAATATAGGACCGTTGCACTCTCATATCTAACTACCACACAGCCAGGCATTCGCTGTATCGAATGCTGCGCCGCGCCGAAGCCCAAATAATTGCACTTTTTATAGCAAATATTGATTAATTTTTGGTCGCATTCTGACAAGTGCCGATCCCTTTTCGCGTGCAGGCTATGAAAAGGCAGTGCTATCGCATCGTGCTGATTGGGTTCGTTGCGCGACGCTTACGAGTGCAACGGCATGTTTGATATGTGATCTGCAAGTCTTAATGCGCGGGCATAGTGTTTTACATAAGACCCTATTGGCGAGGGTACCAAAATGAGAATGCAAAGTGACTCGGCGATCTCGCTGCAATGTTAGCACTATCTTTCTTGTTTGCTAGAGCACAAGAGCACGCGAGCCTGAAAAGCACGGTTTTCGAGATCCTCTTGACGTATCTTTAGTGTTTTCGGTCTTAAAATGCATGTCTTGTAGGCTACGCTTTTCTAGCTTTTCGCATCAAAGTAGCTAAAAGCAGCAGCTACCAGCTGCAAAGCCAAGAGTGACATCGATATCACCACCATGTCGGCTGTGAGAACTCAGTGTCGTCTCGTTTTCTTTTGCGCCTTGTGGACTTGTGTACTTCTCGCCTCATTTCTGATAAATCCTCATGCGGGAGTTGGAACAGAACGTTCACCCGCACATAACAATAAAAATTTTGACTCGCACTTAAAGCGACGTCAAGCAAAGCACCGTCATAAACTTTCCTTGTGAACCAGGCAGGCAAGGAGACGACTTCAGAGTGCGCCACGCCCGCTGACAATGGCGCACGGTGCCTCAGTGAATTATGTGAATTATCAGCATTTCCAGGCACCACCTCGGACAGAGAGCGACTTATCGGTGCAGATAACGACGTAGCCGTTTCTGACTGCATCGATGCTGAAATCATGGCTGCTGTTTCCGGTGCTGCTTAAGTGTAACCGTACTGTTATGAATATGCCAATGCCTTCGCTGCTGCCCCTAACCAACCTTTTGCCGCGCTACAAAGCTTGCATCGGCATTCTGTGCTAATCAACGATGTTGTGGCCGAAAGAGCTGAATTCACTTATTTGAAAGGCTTCAATAATATTGAGGATGACTGCAACTTGACGGCGCGCAAAGATAAGTTTACGGACTGTTTTCGTCAACAGTAAAGTGCAGTAACCTACCGTTCACACCTTGTTCTTCATTATATTACAAACAAATCGTTAGCACTTGTAACGATTTTCAAAGCCTGAAATGCTTTAATTTAGGCCTTAATTATGCATGTTTTATAGTTCGGATGATTTATATATCGAACTATATAACGATACCGTTCGAGTTCGATATAACTGGGATCAACTGTACTACCACCTGGTGGCGCTCCTCATACCATGTCGTGACATCAGGGCACAGAAGGAACGAAAACTAGCTTTTAAAAGCATGGTGTAGATGTAAATTTTCTGCGCTCTCGGGGGCTTGGCCCATCATTTGATGCAAAAACCAAGTGAGAAATTTTGCGCGAGTACTCATTTAAGATTTGATTAATCCATACACGTTTGGCAAAACATGTAGCCGCGAATTTCGAGTTCCAGTCACACACAACAAAAGCAGGAAGTGCCTAAAGAAGAGCTAAAAGTATGTTATCGTAGGCCCGAGTTTCCATCTTCCAGCGCTTCTCAATCTCGGCACTATGCTGCAGCATTTTCATCAAGCAAGGGAAGGAATCGTGGGCACAATGCAACAGCTGTACACTTTGCTGTGCCGCTGGGTATCAAGGTGTGCGGAGCAGTACACCAAAGGCGTGCGCACCATCGTACTGCACCGTTTCAACGTTGACGACACAGCAACGGCTTCTGATCTGACAATTCCGTACTGCGCATGTCCGGTAAAGTTATGGTCGATGTTGGCAGGAGGAGCCCAGAGGCAACACTTTCAAGTCGAGAATTTCGACCTATATTGTGACATTAGGGCATAGTTTCTCAAACAATTCACTATAACAGGCGCTCTCCTCTTGGTCGTAGAGATAAATTGTGACCATACGATGACCATGTCGCAGCCTTCATTAAGAAACTGTAGCGCCTGTCATATAATGTGGAGTTGAGTGTCATGCACGAAAAAAAGATGACCCCAAAGTGCACGAGAACATTCTTGAGTAAATCATCACTGCAAAGGACGAAGGAAATGAGAGATTATTTTTCGCCCTCACATGGCTTTTTTTAAACCAGACATTGCTGAAGAGTGAAACGAAAATACTCAATGTATCACACCGATGAGGCAAGCGAAAAAAAAATTTTAAGGAGACCTCGAGCAACGCGGAAACTCATGGCACGTATCTAAAGCAGCTTGCAGTAAGTTTCGTTTTCATCAGGTGACAGATGATGTGGCGCATTTAACGCACACACGCAAACGTTCCGGTGTCTAAGTTTAGAATGGTGCACGCGGAAGCGATAGCAATGACAGAGACGTGGCAAGGGAGCGCGGGCAATGACAGCTGTCAGTCCTCCGAAGAGGAAGCAAGAACTCCACCTCCGAGATACCTACGCAGCAATGCAAGACCTCCTTGATTCCTCTTTAAGCGTGGCATTGGGGACGCCATGCCAACCAACACTAACGCCCTTCTCAGACGTTTCTTTTAACTTTACTCAACATTAATCGCTTTATTGACATGTTGATACTCTTTTGCAAAGAGGCCACAAAACGTAGCCTCCCTAAGGCTTTGGGTGGCTTGACTAAAATTTAGAGATGTTAAGGCGTGAAAGGGATACGAAACCAAATTTTTCCCATGGCGATCTTCAACGATTATGAAGGATTGGGTGCTTAAATCGATAGGCAAAACTTTTGTTTCAGGCAGAGACCAGCTGAAAATCATGAATTCGATGTGCTTTTCAGAAACTGCCGTGCCGTGAGCCACAGAAGGTGATGTTTGGCAACGTCCCCAGAAACTGGCATGGCAACCTTGTCGGAAGTCGCCCACGTCTCTGGGCTCACTAAGGTTCCCAGAACCGGTACGAACGGCACCAGCAGTGAACACAGTTCCCGAAAGGGTGGGTCACCTTCGATGAAGGGAGAGAGTAGGACATGTAAAGGAGAGGCGGACAAAAGAAAGTAGCAGGACGAATACGTGCACTCTGCATTTGCCACAAGGGCAACAGGCGCCACAGCCACCGATGTCCCGCCCCGTGAGCGCCGACCATCCTCCACAAATACAGCCACCTGCTCGAAACTGTGTGAAAAGCTTTGCTTATTAGGACAATTGCATCTGGAGAGTGAGATTTCAATGCTTTCATCATTATTGCCTATTTCTGTTCAGTACTGTAGTCCAAGCCGTCTGTTAAAACTATGCTCTTCCTCACAAAAAGAATTGGCTAAGTTGGAAGAACGTCTACAAGTCATGAAAAGATGACGTGGCGAGTGATCTCTTCCTTTACGTCATTAATGTTTTCCCGTGCTAAAGTTTTCATACGTTTGTAATTAGCTGACGTGGCGACGCTGGCGCTTGGCAGCAGAGTGTACCGGCGACACCCAATTTGGCGCAGCGCGAGTCGGTCGATTTACGAAAGCGGAACAAGGGACACTCGACTCACCCTTGATGGCTTGCGCAAATGTCGCATCCGTCTGTAGGATGTTCCCCTTGACTAACTCCAGAGGTCCGGGCCGGTGAGAGAGCCGGTCGTTGAGGCCATCGGCCAGCCGCGCCTTTTTCAACTGCCGCTGTTTGTCCTGAAGGCTCGGGTCCACCGTGGTGTCTGAAATTGTTGACAGATGAATGATTTATGGAGTTTTTGCTTTCGTATAAGAAAACACAAACAGATAAAACCCAATGTAGTGACATGATGGACACGCTCCAACTATTTCAATAATATGGGAAGAGTTCACACAATCGAGACAGAAATCTTCCGGTGGTTCGAAATCAGCAAAATGAACGTCTAGCGACAACTAAAGCTAACATTTGCTGCTAAACAAACGTCCGCCCAAGCTTGAGAAGAGTCTGCAGCCGTGTAACAGACTTTCTCGGTGTTTTCAAGTTTGAGCAATCCAAGAAGCTCCGACAAGCTGCCGATATGCAAAGGCAGAGAGAACGAATGGAGTGATGACATGAGCAGTAAAGTGGTAAAGAAACAAGCCATGTCTTGCTTAAACAACAACATAACAAAAGTGACCACAGCATTAGAATCGCGATTAGTGCAGCTGGATGTTTTAACGTTACAGCATCGGAACGCACGCTCAAAGAAAAACTTGTACATGAGAAAATGAGGGCAAAGTCGCTGCTTTCTTACTCCCCTACCTCAGAACTTAAAACTTCGTTGAACGGGGTTTGGTGCGGAGTTGGATTTGTTAATTCAGGTTCACGACAACATTAAGCCGTTTGGGTAGGTATTTGCTAGGAATGAAAGTTCCTTTGTTACAACAGGATATTTGTCAAACGGGATTTGGTGCGGAGTTGGATTTGTTAATTCAGGTTCACGACAACATCAAGCCGTTTGGGTAGGTATTTGCTAGAAATGAAAGTTCCTTTGTTACAAGAATATTTGTCAAATCAAGTTTCGTTAGATCGAGTTTTAACTGCAGTCGTGTCTCAACACTTGTGAGGCGCATGACAGATGCCGAGCTTACAGTAATTTGAGGCCACCTCGGCAGGCCCATGAAGAACCACGGATAAATTAAAAACTAATCTCTGCAGATGTATGTGCCAGAAACGATTACTATCTGGATCATGAGGCATCACCTAGCGAGGAACTACAAGCTAATTTTTGAGAACTCGGAGTTTCTTAAGGCACACTTGACTTACGTGCACAGGTTTGTGCGGCACTTTGCTTGTATCGAAATACGGCCGTCGCACAGTACAGCGATTTGAACCTGAGCCCTTGCACTCGTAACAGTGTGACACCCACTGTTGCTAAGCCACTGCGACTGGTGCGTCACAGAGATGGTATGCGTAATGATCTAAATTGATGAGCTCAGGAGAAGTTGTGCCGCCGAAAAAAATCGAACAACAAATGAAGTGAAAAAACAGATAAAAGAAAAGCACCGGAGGAAGCGCAATCAAAGCGAGGGACAATAAACACGCTACGTTTCCTCTTTGACCGCGGCGAGCGGTCAAGAAATTTCCTTTCGATTCTCGATGAAAGAACTACGCTTGTCGGCATCTTTGGGGGTCCTGCCAGATTCACCGAACCGCAATGTTACTTGGCGAGTGTCCAACTAGTCACTTTACCGAGCAGCGGAAATATGAAGGCATCAAAAACAGAAGGAAAAGGATGAAGACCTAACCTAATGCGAAATGGCAAAACAAATAAATAATCAAGAAAAAAAAGTTTAAAGAGAAAAAGAAAGGTTCTTGAGACTCTGGGCAAAAAATAAATACCTAAAAAGAAGGAAGCAATCAATGAGAGAGTTCTACGGACGCCAAAAAAAAAAAAAAAAATGTGGAAGTGTCAGTTTATCTCGTCCGCTTGAGATTTCCCCCGCACTGTAAAAATAACGACTGATGATAAAGAGTGTTAAAAAAAGAAAGGAAATCAAAAAGAGCAAGAAAGGAGGTGATTGAAAAAGACAGAAGAGAAAAACGGGCAAGACGGTTAAAAATGCCCGAGAAATGAGGAAGCAGTTCTCGTACGCTCATGTGCACAAAGCGCTCACCTTCAAGAATGTGCTGCTGTATGAGCTCTTGGCGATCTGGCCTCCGTTGAATTTTGTTCTTGAGGTAGTCCCCCATCTGCAGGAATAGATGCCAGAGTTTAGTGGTCGAGGGGGGGAAGCAAAAGAGGAAGCGGCAGGCACAGTCGGACGCTTTGTTCACCCGGAAGCGCAGGGCGAATCGTGCGCCGGCTGCGAATATATATACTATTCTTTCAAACATTTTTTTTTTCCCCCGAGTACTGACCTTGGCCCTTTCGAGGTTCTTCCTCTGTTCATGGAATGCGGGAGAGGCCTTGAGAGCTGCAAAGCATAGAAATCGATGAGAACAGGAGGGATGGCTTACAAGCAGTGCTTCCGTACGGTCAACTTGCAATTGCGCTTACCAAAGGTTGACTCTATAGACTATGTTACCCGAGACATGAGTGGTCCGCCACCTTGGGCTGGTAAGCACATGTTTTCTTATTTTAGTATAATGAGACGTAAATCAATAGGGCCATGAAATATTACACGCACCGACCCAACTGTTTTCACGTGTGCGCCTCTGCCGTAAGTAACACTGTTTGTTTAGTTGTTAAAGATTCAAAACACAAAAGTTTAACAGCCTGATATGGCAGCACGGCTATCTGTTAAACAGTCTACAGTCAGTTACACCTGGACAATATATAGAAGCCCTGCTCACAGTCATCACTATGCCACACACACCTTCCGTTAGCCAATGTTCGCACGCTTTCGTGGAACACATTTCGAGCCCTTTTCAGCCAAACAGAGGGGGTAGTATTTGTGCATTTTGCTTTAGCTTGGCTGATGGTGCCCAAGAGGCAAATGTGGTAAGGTGAATAGTATAAATGCTGCACAGTGATCGCAATGTTGGTGCACTGAACTTCCCAAACATTTCAACGATGTTTGATCTGAAAGGCAACTGATGATTGACGCACAACGAAGATTCAGACCGAGGAAGACATCACTACAATCAGTTTACGTTACTACACTTGCACTGCAGGTTAGTTCCTCACGAAAAATGTAATGATAAAGAAGCGGTGCAGGTGATGACGATTAACGTGCATCACTCTCACGCCATATGCCCGTAAAGGGTGCCTGAATGCACATAGAAGGTACATAAAGCGTACACAAAGGGTACAAAGCAAATGTACAGCGGTAGGCAAAAGTTCACAGGCCACTATCTCTGGCAACTCAGGTTGGGTACTTTTAGCCTCCCCCTGTACCTAAACAGTGTCTACACATACACTTGGTCTGGCTTGTTCAATAAAAGTTCCAACGTCTACCACAGTCTTTCTCGAAACTTGCCTCCAATTCTTTCTCGTCTAGCCACTGACTTGGCCATGTTCGGTGCTACTCCACTAGCATGGTTGTGTACAGCAGTGTTCGAATGCTCCGCAAAGGATCAATAGACGCCTGTACCAATGCTTTGTGTAGCCCTTGAGAAAACCGGAGTGATCGAATATACTTAAGATTACTGCCCATTTCTCGAAAGAAAAAAAAAAAAGATCAACGCAAGCACAAGTTCACTACCAGTTTAGTCAGCCTGGCTCCTACAGCATTTGATATATGTTTCCACCACCCACCAAGTCTAGACATTTCTATAAAAAATAATCTGTGGGTTTTACGTCCCAAAACCAGAATACGATCATGAAGGACGCCGTAGTGGAGGGCTACAGAAATTTTGACTGTCTGGTTTTCTTTAACGTGCACCAACATCGCACAACATTCGGGCCTCTGCTATTTTGCCTCCGTCAAAATGTGACCACCACAACAGGGATCGAACTCGCAACCTGCAGTCCGCGGCCGAGCACATCAACCACTGATCCACCAAGGTGGACTAGACATTTCCAGGAAGCCATTATCGAGCAATGCCGTTACGACTCTAAAAGGTTTCATGCAATCTGCGCTTGCCCATAGCTATGAGCAAGTGTGAAGCACACAAAGGGTGCTAGAATTGTAAAAGGCCCCGTGCCAAAGCGCACCCTTGAACTTTCGAGACAAGCGACCGACGATCTCTCAAGTGGGCTACCGCCCAAAGGGTGCGGCGAGTTCACTAAACGGTCAAACCCCAAATTAACCGAAGAACGAGGTGCCAAAGAGACGGTCACGCATAGTAACAGCGGCTGCTAAATTAAAGCCGGCACGAAATACAAAAGCGAACAGAGGGAACGCTCCCACGCTAGCCAAAAAACGGCAAGCACAGGAATGAGAGGAAAACTTATTACACATACAAAATGTGCCTGCCGCCAGCGCGTTGAGTCACACACAAAAATCAGAAACACATAAAACTGGGCTCCTCATTACACATGCAACATGTCCCGTTAGAGGTACTCGAGGAGTGCCAAGAGGTGGCCTGGCGCCCAGTCAAGTAGAGGTGGTCGCTGGCAGCTGCGAGCGTACCTACGACACAATTTAAGAGCACCCCTCCCTGCACGTGCGCCTCGGAATCCTTCCCGCTGCTAATTTCCACAGCGTACGGCTGTGTTGCCATGCAAATGAGGTGGGAGTTGGCTCCCTAACAAAACGGCATCGTAGCGTGGGTGGCTGGTGAAAAGGAAAACGAGCCGTCGCCAGCATTACGTAAAGATCACCGTAAGTAAAAAGGGTCGCACCAGCTGTCGTCCGCTGCCACTGCCGCTGCCGGCCACCACAGTTGCCACTACTGACTGGCACGGCTTCCGAGCCGGCCGGGCAGGAGAGCAGACGACGGCCGGACACGACAGCAGACGACAGAGGCCGCGTGGCATGAGCTCTGCCAAGTTTCGCCGCTGCCATCGTCTGCTCGAGCTCGCCGACGAGGCAAGGACAGTGACGAAAAGAAAGGGGGTCTAAGACTCACATGGCATGATGCCTTGTTCCACGAGTTGAGTGATGGGTCGCCGAAGCATGAGCTTCACTTTCAGCGCTGCAGTCACCACCGGGTGAGGAGGAGCAAGTGAGAGGGTAGGGGAGAGAGAGGAAAACGGTGAATCAATATCTTAGCCACGGCGACGGTCAAGTACGTCTGGGAGGTGTTCGACAAAAGCACTTTTGTTCGATGCCTGTAGTTTCTCAGAATATCACCCAGAGGGCGCCACTATCTACAAGTTAGTTTTTTAAGTAAATGCTACGACATTAAACGATAAATCAATTCAATATTAATCGGTGCTTTTTTAATAATATTCATGAATCATTATCCTAGCAGGAGTGGTATAGTTCCACTTCGGAGATGCCTAGTGCAAGAAACTTCAATTTCACACTTTCTGAGAACAGTGACGAGAGAGTGCCAGTGTCTAAGCAAGGTTCTTTAAAACTGAAGCACAAAGGAAAAACTAAATCAGCTTAGATTGGCATTTCATTCTTTCAAACCTCTACGCGAATCAATATCCAAGCATGGGCTATGTACAGTCGCTTGGAAGGTGTCGGGGCAAACTGCACCACAATTTCCCACAAGGCTCAAACCATACCAGTGAAAGCATGAGGCAGTTTGAAGTTTCCAAGAAAGATGTTACGCCTCCCTGGGGGACTGACAGTAAAACCTTGATATTTAAATTTAGTTGCTTTGTCGGAGGTTTACAGTCAATCCAACTCCTAAGGAATGTACAAGGTCAACTTATAAAGGCCAAAACTGCCTTTAACTTTTGACTGATGTTAATTTAGCCCCAAGAATCTTCTATCCAGGCTGACAAATTTTTCTTTTAGATCTTCAGATAAAGGAATGCCAATCAACACCTGAAAAGGTCCACTGGGATTAAAAAGAAAACCTACACAGACTCAGCTACACACGTGAAAGCATGCGTACCTGTCAATTTTGCCCACACGGGGGTCTACGCAACGGACAAATAGCCAGGCATTTGATTTACTAGTTATTTCTCCCGTAGACACTCTTGTGCTCCGAACTGACAGGTAGCGCAGCATGCCTGCCCATATGCAACTAAGTTTCAGTGTTAATTTTTCGCTGCAGTACACTTTTTCAGGTGAAGGCCGTGTTTGTATTGTCTTGTGCTCTTGCATCCCTGTGGCTACCTTATTTTAACATAAATCTACACAAACTACCTCAACTTTTCTGCTGCTTTAAGATGTTAAAGTGGTACTGACATGAGAGGTAACAGTTTTTTTTAGCATCTAATGATAAAGACAAGCCCTCAAAAGCCTGGAAAATGTACGGATAAGCTTGAACACACCCTGAAAAATGGTATGTTTCGAAAAGCAATTTTTGCTTCCCATGGGTGCCTGAGGTCAAACCACGGCACGAGCTTCTCATCAAGAGCCTGTCCAAGATATCGCGACGGTACACACAGCCCTTTCACGAACACTGTGGCTCCATTGGCGACACACAAGTGGCCATTTTGAAATTTTTGGTACCTTGACGTCACCGCAACTAGTCGGACAGCTGTGTGACGTCACCAGAATTAGTACTGTAGCCAAACATCAAGATAGTGTCGATGTCGGTCGTTGCCCCATGGGAAAATGGGCTTTGAAAATAAAATATTTTAACAGCATCTGTTGGGATTGAGATTTCATCAGAGTAGCCTCTGCATGCAAGAGGTTTGTATGGCAGAGTAAACTCACCTTAAAAGAAAATTGGTGTCAGCCCCTCTTTAAGAATGAAGAAAGAAGACATCTTTACACCTTTAAGACTCAGCGTTCAACTTGTTCCCACTGTGGCGCAGGATATACAACAGAGGTCATGGCACGATGTAAATTTACATAATTTCGCGAGGTTCACAATCTGGGAGAAAAGACTTACACTCCTTGTTCCGGTCCATGGCCTGCTGCAGGGAGGCCTCGTCCACACGGGCGGGGGGCGACGGAACGCTCCCGTCACCGGCGCCGCCCGAGGACGAGGATGTCGCGGGAGACTGCTGCTGCTGCTGGTCGGCCATGATGCCGAGGTTGTAGTCCCTGAACCACTCCGGGTAGATAGACACTATAGTCTCCAGAAGGTCCTGGTCCAGCTGGATGCCCCAGTACACGGGCCGGCTGTCCCCCACACCTGCACACCACCACCAAAATGCTTAGATGCTACGGTTGGGCTTGCAGGGTTCAATTATCGAAGGACAACAGACAGACAGGGCAGGATGTTTTTGATTGACAGCGCGTAGCGCATCACTTAGCCACGTAGAGCGTGACTTTAGGGACCAGCAACTGGCCACAATGCAAAATTAGATGCTGCCAGAGATGTGATTAGGCTCGACGTAATGAAGAGATCGTGAAAATATAGACACATTCAGACATTTTTCGGCAATATGAGTATTGAATTCATATTTCAGAACTGTATATATTTTTAATTGGTTGTACATTTCAATTAATTATGACTGCAATGTATATAATCATCTAATTGTATAATAGGTAATGCTACATTTCTTCAAAAACGTAAATTCAACTATTCACTTAAATTACACCGAACAGTTACTTCCTGGCAAACAGCATTCCTAAAAAAGAAAAAAAAATAGATTTTAAAATTTACAATGAAGTATCCAACGTCCACCTCTTGGGAAACACACTACTGCCTTCAAAACAATTACGTAGAGCAACATATTTCAACCAGAAGTGATACAATGGAACTTTCGGCCGAAGAACACTTCAGTTAACTGTTAGTGATTGTAGTCTCTTCCTTAGAAATTGTGCACAGAAAAATAGCAAAAGTAAGTGGTCTCCAAATAAGGATGCCATGTCACAGTAATGTTTTGTGTTCAAAAGCAACCATATCATTACAATGCAAAGAACGAAGTGAAGAATATCCAGATTCGTTTCAACCACCTGAGGACTTTATGACATGCAGCTAAATCCAAGTGTGTGAGCTTCCTTCCATTTTCGTCAAAGTGCAGCCACCGAGGTCAGGAGTACGACCCTCGATCTCAACCTGTCATCGAGTTGCTGTAGCGGGTGTCATCACAGTAACACCGTTGCCACACAGACGTGTGTACCGTGATATGGCTCTGTGATTGCGATTCCGCTGGCATCTCCACCAAACTCTATCCGGACTAGGCTGTATCGTGCAGCAGCGACCAACTTGTTATCGCGATCAAAAAGTTCAATCTGAACTGGCCCAGACCGTGATTGCAAGTGCCCGTGTGACACCTGTACAGTAATCACATGATGATAGAACCCCAAAGCCAATACATGCTCAAGGACGATGGCTCAATCAGGCCCTCATGTACTGCTACTCGCAACTGCAAAAGTGATTGCAAAAGTCACTGGTCCATTAGGGTATAAAAAGTTTAGCAACTGCCTAGAGGGAAGTCGAGATACGAAGAGCGTGGCTACAGCTGCCAGTAAAGGTTACAGGTGACAAGCCATAGAAAACTCACAAACGTCGCGGCAATGTTGGCGTCGGTTCAGAGGTTACCCAACTCGCAGATGGCTGAGCCACACCTCATCAGATTGTTATGTAACAAGCCATTCTGTTCTTCCAACCCAATACTTGCGATATGCAAGGCAGTGAAGCAACCACGCTGACCCACCAAAAAGACCCAAGGCGAAAACAGAGTGTTTACACTTCCTGCTATGAGTGAACGACAGCACAGACCTTCCGATACGTCAGAACTACCGGTGTCCTCACAAGTTCAGAATCAAGTCTCTGAAGCCATCTAAAAATACGTCCCACTCCCCATCCATTGCTTCCCTGTACGCAGCATCAAGACGACGCGCCCTCCTCAGAGATGGCCGACAAAAGACCTTACGGGTGTCAGGAAGTGTTGGGACAATCCAGGCACCCCGAAAACGAGTAGCAAGGCGCCAAGGTTTCGTGCCCGCACGCGCTAGAAAGTGGCGGCTGACACCGGCAAGGTCTCTGCAAGCGTTTGCTGTTTCGCGGTCGTCGTTTCAGAGGGTCACCATTTTTCGGGGTGCCTCAGATCTAAATTGGCACCATTCTAACGGCTTTTCTTGCCCCTGGTCTTGACGCCGGCCTCAGTTCTCCCGTCGAGACAACGTCTTCCAGAGAGGAACACATGAGGCGGCGAGACGACAGAAGTGAAAATGGTACTTATCCTAAACCTGGTGATTGCAACTTTGAAGGGGAGCTGCGGCTGAGGCTTGGCTTAATGTAATTAAACTTGATGGTGTGAGCAAGGGAGTTCTGCGAACGCAGGAGGAGATGCGTTTGCTTGGGCACTCCATGCAAACTTGCACACGTCTCTGTCCAGATATCCACATCGCTTTTTCAGATACCCGCACCTCTGTTCAGATACCCACAGGTCGGCTTGCATAGCCTCGTCTTTGTTCACATACTCGCTGCTCTGTATAGATATTTGCAGCTCTATTTACATACCCTCGTTTCTGTTCAGATACCCGCAACTTTAAACAACAACACAAGAACTCTAAACAACAACACAAGGGGCATCGGTTGAAAGGAAGGAACTCAGTCAGCGAAGGGTCTACCGAAAAACGTTTAAGAAAGAGAAACGTTCTGGGCCGCATGGTCAGCTCTTGGGGAGGGGGCAACGCAATCCACAGGAAGGCGCTCCGCCGCCACGCAAACAACTTAACGTTCTCTGACGCTCAGCCCCTTTTTCCTTTTTGCATATCCCGCTCCAGCCGGCGCCTTCCGAAGCGTCTCGCGGTAATCACTTGTTAACCGACTACGCACCACCACACCAAGCTGGGCAGACCCTGATCCCCGCCCGGCCCCCCAAAACGACAACATCGGTAGCGTCTTTCTTTCGTTTTATTGTTAAACTGGGTTCATAAACCTCCCCGCGCCGTTCATCAAGAAGCCGCTGACCTTTCGGATGCGGTCAAAACAATACATCTCCTCTCGCGCAACAATCTAGCACTCTCCGCTCAGCGTCCGTTTCGCTGGTTGCACAGAAGCAAGTAAACCGGCTGCGCGTATAAACAAGCACGCAGTCGTACCAGCCGGTAAAACAGACAACATTAGTTTAGTAAGCGGGTGTGCCCGACGACATTGCAGACGGTGCGCGAGCTGCACCAGACGACATTCGTTTGGTGAGCAGGCGTGCCGGTCGGCTTAGTAGACGGTATGCAATTAAACTGCACCAGACGACATTTGTTATATCAACAGGCGTGGCAGATGACGCACCACACGACGATCGATGCAGACGACACTACAGACGAAACGCAATAAAATGATGCGACTCGATGCATTCTACCGCAGGCTGCGACTCAGGGGGCAAAGCCTCTTTCGAGCCGCAATATGAGGAACTGATGAACGTCTGATCAAATCGACAATACTGCAGTGGTACAACTCGTATCGATCCGATATCCCGGGCGCGCTACGTCGCGAAGAAAAGCGGTTTCTCTTTTAACCGTGGTCTGTCGCCTCCGAATGCTAACGATCGACGCACAAGCGCGACAAATAGTACCTCGGCGCGCCGCCTTTACAGTCGTCATACGTCAGTTAGAAGCTGGACAAACAAAAATCGAAGAAAGTTGGGTTGTTCCCGGCCGGCGGCGTCACATTACTACGTCGAGACTGCATAAATCACTGACTCCCGCTGGCCCGACGCCCAAACGCGACAAAAAAGATGCCCCGGAGTCGACAATGCGGCCCCAATTTAAGAGGCCCACCCAGTCTTCCCACCTTTGCTTTTGTTTTCTTCGCCCGTGAAGAAGGTCGGCAACGTGCGCCCAGTTGCTCAGGACAGACTCAGAACACTGGTCTCACACACACTTGTGTGTAAACGATAAAAAATAACAAGACCAACTTGAGATGTCTCAAACACTTCGCAGTGGGAGGGCATGGGACCCATCAGAGGCATTTCATCTATGCGACGAAACACCTTGGCGACATTTTCTTCGTGTTGTGAGGAACGGCAAAGATAAGGTTTGATAACGGTACTTCACGAAAGCGATGTGATCGTTAAGAGGGCAAGCGAACGTCTCTTTTTATCTTTTACTTTAGCTCGTCTTCCCGTCATCGTGCAGGTCACATCTCGCCAGTGACTTCTGCTCGACGACTCTCGTCTGTAGAAGTGTAGCAGAAGACGCAAAATTCAGCAGCACGGCGTTGACTCTAGCGGCCACCCTAGCGCTAAGTGTTTAAGGGCGTACTTTAGCAAGGAACGAGCGGGTTATGAAACGCGCTCGCACCTGTCAACAACAAACAAAACAGCAAGTCCACAGAGGTGTGCGTGTGTTACGGTACTGATAGTGTACGTACGGGAGCCATTCCGTCGGGGTGGGCAGGCGACGCAAGCGTTACGTCGCGGCCTGACGTTGAAGTAGACTTGCCGCTGTCCTCTACTGCCGTCCCTGTCCACTGAGACGCATTCGGACAGTTCCGAAAACGGAAAGACGCGATATGTGACAGGTGCGGCAGAAAGTAGCAACCCCGATAGCCCTAAGACGCTGCAGGGGAAGCTGTCTGAACAGAAAGCAACAGCAGAAAGAACAGAAAGCAACAGCTGCACAGTGTCGCGGGCGTATCGGCGCGATCCCGCTGAATCTGGCGAAACGTACGAAAGCGCGTTCGAAACGAATGATTGGGCGGTTTTGATACAACTGGCGTCACCTAGTGGCGATCTTGTAAGTGAGAAAAAAGAGCGCGCGGTTTGGATAAACGAAACCCCCAGCCGTTTTATTATAGTTTCAACTCCGGTCATAAAAAAAAAAAAAAAGACTTAAGCCAATACACTCATATGTGAATTACTGCAACAGAAGGCGACGAAAGCTCTGTTGAAATTCCTACGCGACACCGACTTGAACAAGCGACTGTAACAGCAATGTCACACACCGCGAAAGACAAGACTGGACTATGACTGAGTGGGCGCGCATGTGCTGCCGAATGTGTTGTTTCTATCTTCCCTCTCTGCTCTCTTTCATCTCCCCCATCCCTCTCCCATGCGCAGGGTAGCAAACCGGCTGCCTATAGGCTGGTTAACCTCCTTGCCTTTCTTTTCCCTCTATTTTCCTTCCTTCCTTCCTACACAGAAGAAATATTTTCGACAACAGAATTGATGAAGATTGTGAATATTTAGGGTGAGCACCACAATGTAAACTATTCTTACACCGTGGTGAGCACACGAGCAATCCCGTCACCTCCTGGACGCCGTGGTCATCACGACTGCGACAACGCAAGGCTTATCAGATCTCCGTATCTTATCACTAAATACGGAATGCATCATACAGCAACAGCGTCACCTCATTTCGCAGTACACTGCGTGAAATAGCTCAAGCGCACGAAATATATACAGCGAAACCTCGGCGATGCGACGACAGTTCATACGACTGTCGGTGTGACCCAAATTTTTATTAGGTCCCGGCAAAAGTCCATTGGCCTGCCTTGTAATGGAGTACGGTTGGCTGCGAACCGATTTTCACCCCGCGACGTGTGATACGAACGTCCACCAGCGCCCAGGTCGCGCAACACGCGCCGAGCACGTGCAAGTGCGCCCGGGAAACGCAAATGCGTGGGCACGCGCGCCGCACCACCAAATCGTCGATTCTTACGGTCAGGGTAAAACCTTCAGAGACGTGTCACGGCCTCCGAGATTGTGCGCGCGAATCTTTGAGGATGTAATGGGCCTCCGTGCGCTTTCGCGTTTAGATAACAGAAGGCATTGACGCCATGCTTTTCATTTTCTTCCGACGGGTCGACGTGGGCTGCTGTCGTTGTACTGTCGTACGTCACTGCCTCGTGGATCAGACGTCCTACGGAAGGTGGGCTAGGACCGAAAGAAAGCGAGGGCGGTCTCGGCGAAGGAGTCGGTCCCCACAGCGTCAACATGCGTGACTACTGAGGTCGCACTTGTGCAGGCACAGTACGTACCCCCCCCCCCCCCCCTAAAAAAAATACCCTAGTACCTAACCTAACTGAATGCAGGAACAGCGCAACCTAGAAGTAGTTACTTCGTGACTACGGCAGCGAAAAAAAAAAACAAGGACAGAAAAGAGCGCTTTTTCGCTTCAGTAGTTACGAAGTAACTACTTCTAGGTTGCGCTGTTGCTGCGTTCAGTTATGTCCTACCAACTTGCCCAAGTTTCCACGCTTCATAACCCTAGTACCTTCGCGATACCAAAGTCATAACATATAGGATCGTGGTTCTGAAAATTTGTGGTCTTGATATATGGCGTCAAAGCCCTTTTTTCAGTTGATTTCGCCGCAGTACTCTAGTTTCATGCGAAAAATCACAGCATATCCACGAAGTGAATGATGGCGAGTGGGCGAAGCTCCGGAAAATCATTAACGCCCCCCGACATTCCCGTCTCAATCGTGGAAAGACATGGCAACACGTGTGTACTACAGTATATACAAAGCTGTTTATTAATCACAACGCGCGCATGGTGTCGAGATGTGGGCGGCGTTTGCTTTTCGTTATGACCGCCTTATCATAAGTGAAATGTAAAGCTAAAGGTTCTTGTATAGGATCAAAATCTGAAATTTGAGAAGACGACGTTCCCGTGCCGCTGCAGCTTCGCGAGCTCTCAGCTCCGGGTCGGCTTGCCGTTTCGCTGCAGCTTCCCGAGCCCGCAAGTCCTGGATCCGCTGGACTGCGCTGCCGTGCTGCAGCTGCCCTGCGAGCCCGAAACTGTGGACTTTGTTGCCACGCTGGGAGCCGTGGTGTTGTCATTTATAGCGAAGTGCACTCGCATGACCATGAGAGAGAGAGAGCCGGGAGCGAGCGGGTTTTGGGGTTGTTGTTGTTGTTGTTGTTGTTGTTGTTGTCGTCGTCGTCGTCGTCGTCGTCGTCGTTGTTGTTGTTGTTGTTGTTGTTCACCTATTGATCGTGGCGCATACCCACTATGGGGGATTGGCCAAAAATCGAGTGGTTTTAAAAATTATTGTTTAAATTTAGAATAATGGAGATGTAATAGAAAGATTACCGATAGCCTAGGAAAGTGTGGTGCTTGATGTAATGCATGCAATTATTTACATAAACGAATTTATTCTTAGAATAGAGCAATAATCTGATTTTTTATACGTATATGTTTGCCGCAGCGAAAGAAACAGCGTGCCAAGAGCGCATTCGTGATCATTGTTCTCCTCTGTTACCTGGCGAGCTCGCGGCCGCCTCTACCAGCGCGTGCAAGCTAGGACAAGAAACTTCAGAGGAACAAGGCTCCACTCTACTGAAGATGCTTCGCCCCTAGAGAAGTACGCCGAAATTTGGCTACCGTCTAAAAACTTGACTGACAATCATTCAGTGTTCTTTCTAACATTGCTGCGCCCCCCCCCCCCCCAAATAAAAAAGAATAAATGAAAATGTACGCCATCATTCTTTATCGCACGCTAACCTCCCACGCTTGTATACTGGTGACACAGATTTCGAATGATATGTGTCATTCGAAATATGTACATATTACATATTTTTGGTGATCTCATGAGATTCGTATCGCTGAGGTTTCATTGCTACAATCAGTGACGTTGCGATGACGTAACGTAGTGGTGGCTTTTGGCGTGAACTTCGAAAGTGTGCATGCACTATGCTAGTGTTTTTTTTCCCCCTGTTCGCATCGAAAACCCGCATTAGTGCACGCACATGCAACAGGATATGATGAATTTTCTTCAGGTACTGAAGATCAACAATTATGTTGACGTCGATGATACATTCATACTTCACT